>BGPR01005411.1:70173-85294 GCA_013235015.1 Araneus ventricosus | reverse complement strand
TCAAAAAGAATAAAAGATAAAATTACGTTTATTCATATCATATGTGAGGAAACGAAAGAAGAGAAGCTGAATACAGTTCATACACTGTTATAATTGATAAAATTTAACGAAAATTAAATTAAATATTAATAGAAATTAAATTAAAAATTAATTGAAACTCTTTTGCATTATACAGAAAGGCGCATATGCAGCTGCTTCTGATAGAATACAAGAAACAAAATTAGAACTTCAGAAATTATGTTAAAAATTATAAAAAAGTAAACATTAATAAAACATGAATAGAAATGACAACAATACACCTTTTATGCGCGCTAACGCAGCAGCATATACGTATTTACAAACAGAAATTATCAAATAATTAAAACACAAATAAGAAAATTAGAAAGAAAAGAAAAAAATACAATTAGAATGAAAGCAAAATGGAAGAAAATTGGTAAAGAACTAAAATGGCGATTCCTCCTCAGAGGCCACACGCCATTGTAGTTCTAAAACAGGACAAAATTTTCTGAATAAAGGAATGGCCATTAGTCAAAAATTATTCCTTTATGTGGTCTGAATTTTTTCCAACATCTGAAAATAGGATAAAAGGAAAAAAGAAAAAAACTTAACAGATACCTTTACAACAGAAACGATAATGAGACAGAAACCAAAATGCAAAAAGTCACCCTCTTTCAAAACAGACGCTCTAGACAAAGAAAGCCAAATAACATCTAGAAGCAAGCCCATAGCTCCATCTATAATTCATACACTGTCCTACTTGGGTTCCTACATTGTGTGCTAGTTTGAATTCGAGAATAAAAAAGATTTTTACTGTGGGAACAAGCCAAATAAAAATAAATAAAGATTCAATAAAGCATCAAATTTTCGTTCAAAAAGAATGAAAGCTAAAATTACTTTTGTTTGTATCATATGTGAGGTAACAAAGGAAGAAGAGAAACTGAATACAGTTCACACACTGTCCTGCTTGGGTTCCTACCTTGTGTGCTGGTTTGAATTTGAGAATAAAAAATATTTTTACTGTAATTGTGCTTAAAGAAACTGTTTGCTATCTTTTTAGGTATATTTTCATACTGTTAATTGCATTTCATAAACAATTAATAACATTATTCTGATAAGTTAACTACAAAATAAATTAGTACTTGTTTTCTAATAAAATTACATCTCTATCACTATACATTAAAAATGTCCTGGTGATCTAAATTCGGACGCTTTTCCTTTCTTCTATTTCCCAAGTTGAAAGGGAAATTTTCTTCTTTCTTTTAAAAAAATAGGATTACATCTTAGAAAAATAGAATATTCATCACTGAAATAGGAAATACTTCATTATGCATATTGCAAGATAAAAATAAGTCTCAGTTAGTATCTGCAGCTCTTAAGTCTCTAGACTAATAATAGTTTTAATTTAATGGAAATCTATACCGAATTTTAAATTGTAGAGTAACAGCAGCAAACGAATTTGAAATTTGTTTACTAATAAGGTGCAGAATGTGTCTAGTTGCATTATATTCTTACTAATAAGCTGCATTAGTATTCCTTGAAAATTGTTTTTTTAGTATTTTCTTTGTCTTCTTATTTACATATTTATGAGGGATCATTTATTTCTCGAAAATTTTATTAAATGCATATTCGAGAACCAAATTTCTGTTGTCAACTTGAATGGGAGCCTTAAATTAAAAATCGTTCTTTACAAATTGAGCCTACAAATGCAATTTCCAGGAAACGCAAACTCGCAGTTGATTGAAATTTGTGAAAATAATGTTCTACAGTGGCAGCGAATCGGGGGGTGGGGGGTGGAATCGAGGGTTTCAACCGCTCCCACTTTTTGTGGGAGAAATTAAATTTTTATTTTATGTTAGTGACCAACAACTAGGAATTATAGAAAAAGCAACAGTTGAAAGTTAAACCGGCAAAGCACATCGGGAAAATTAAATAAGTGAGCACTGGTGCTTGATTTTCAATTTACCCTCTGACATTTACGAAAATTGGAAGTCGGATGTCTTGAAATGCCTAAAAATGGAGATAACCGTCAAAATTGGTATCAATATTACCTGCCCCCAACCCCCCGCATTAAGAGGACTCCCTACCTCTTAATGACCATTGGTCAGATGGGTGGAAAGAACGTCTTTGTTCAATCAGTATGATTGATCACCGCGATATCTGTTAAAGGGAAAATAGCGCTTTTGAAATTATCTAGGCTTTTTCTATATGCCTAATGGTCATAAATGGAATTGTGTACATTTACACTGTTTTGAACCCATTATAGTCAAAATAAGCTCCATAGAGAGCGTTTTCTTTCATTCTGAAATTTTATGGAAGGTTCTAGAGTAGCCATGGTTTACAAGATAGATGATATTGTACTCCGCTGATTAATGAACTGCGAGGGAGACACTTTTAGTGAAACCGCATATGGGAGCTGATCAACTACGCTGATACTAATGTATTCTTATGGGAACAAGAATTATTCATCCTGTCCTCGAGTAGTTCTTTACTGCACTCTGGTCAGGTCAGTATTCACATTAGCGTTTAGAGTTCGCATCTCTCTGGTTCATGATTTGGAAGACTAAACTGAGACTTTGAGAAGCTTATTTTCTACTGTATCTTACTTTACATGTAAATTAATTAATTGAATTGCTTTGGATATCTGTCTAAAATAATATTATTTAGCACAGGGATGTAAAACTCGAGGGCCACCAAGCATAAGTGTATGTAACAAAATTTTTAATAAAATTTTTCATAGCTTAATTTTTAAAACTCCTAATTATGGATCATTATTAATAACGAACCACAACATTCGCCAATGACTAATTACTAGTTCTGTTACATCGATGCGCGAATTCCTTTGCCATTAAAAGCGAATATTTTAGGAGCCGATAGTAAAATGATACCTATAACAGTTTGGAAGAAATAATTTCTTTGTTTTCTTCGATTTTCTCCTTAGGTATAGAATGAGTATCTAACCATACGCAAACGTATTATTAACCGATTGCCCTAATCGAGATCCAGTGCTACTCAGATTTGAAGGCAAAATTAAGTGAAGTTGGGAAATCTGGAATTTACAAATATTTGCTATATAGGTTTGAAAATATTCGAAAAATGGCATTTGAAATTACTTCTATATTTGAAAGTAGAAATTAGTGCGGGCAATTAGTTTCACTTTTGAAAGGGAATTTGTTTCCTGTAAGATCCAAAGTTACTGACATTCTTCTTGGATCAGTTTTCAGAGTAACCAATGCGGCCAAGATATCCTCCGAAGTAGGAAAGATTCTAGCAGAGAAGAGATACAAAGTGTCCGGAAGATGGCATTAACTTCAATGTTATTCTTGTTCTATTTTAACTAAAAAATCCCCCATCATGGTATGACGGCTGCAAATTGCCTCTTCAGTCGAGAGATTTCCCGTCAAATTTGACGTGTTTAAATAGATATACATGCGAGAGAAATGTTTAACATTGATTGAAAACAAATAAAATAAACATGTTTTATAACACGAAATATTTTTTTATTTGCATATTTCTTTATTCAAAAAACCTGTTTGTAAACAACATTCAGTGTGAAGTATTTTTCATTGTTTAACAATTTTTCTTGTTCTTCAATTGTCTTTGTGTAAATTTTAACGATGCCAAAAGTATTATCAAATTATATCACCACGATTGCAATAAATAACCAGATGCATCGTGGCGTCCAAACTATATCACGCGCATGATATACCACTGACGTAATTTACTATTTTCTCCTAAAAAACGGAAATTAATTTGAAATATATAATTAATATAATTTAAAATTTCTCTGGAACTATTGATCATAGAGAGATAAATTTTATATCAATCGATAACAAATTTTATTTCACTATTTTAGAGCTATTTAATTTGAAATTAGAACGACCATTACTCTTTTAAATTAAAAAAAATACTGAAATTTAAGATCTCTAACAATTAAATAATGCTGTTTAACGTCTCGCAGTGCTATGGCGCGAGTTTTATTGATGGTGACGTCAGAGCGTTACCGGAGGATCTGGGCTATTATATTAGCAATACCCTATTTTCAAAATAAACCTGCGGATTTTTTTTGTGGTCCACCTAAACTTACACCTCGTTTCTCTGTCCCTTGCTAGCATTGCAGTCTGATATCCCTGATTTAGCACCAGAAATCTAACTCAATATTCTTGATTTCTTCTTATAGTTCATTCAATGGTTGGATTTAAGTAAATTATCACTTTTTTAAATCTCAACAAGCTTTGCGTTTTTCAATGAAGTTATTACCGACCATTTGGGTATTCTCAAAGCACTTCGGTTTAATTGTAGACTTGTGCTAATGTTACAAATAATGATTTTATGGGTACATTTAGTCAGTGGCTACCCCCCGTCTTTTTGCTGAAAAAATTAACATTTTGTTTCATTTTAGCTACCTAAAACTAGAAATTATAAAAGAACAACTTATTTATTTATTTATTTACAACCCGCCCCGGCCTATCCTACCCAAGAGGGTTCGTTTTATGTTTCCCCTCCGGCCTTTCACAGGCCGGAGGGGAAACATAAAACGAAAGAAATGAACTACATTAAAAAAGAATTTACAAAGAACCCCAAGGGTGAGCAGAACAATTTAAAAACCATCGTTTACAACAATGAGCTAAAAAAAAAGATAAAGAGCAAAAACACAAAACGAAAAGAGCAAAAACACAAATCGAAAAGAGCAAAAGAACAAAACGAAAAGAGCAAAAACACAAAAAGCTTAACATTAAAAACACAAAACACAAAAAGCTTAACATTAAAAACACAAAACACAAAAAGATTAAGAGCAAAAACACAGAACGCAAAAAATCAAGAGCAAAAACACAAAAAGCTTAACATTAAAAACACAAAAAGATTAAGAGCAAAAACACAAAACGCAAAAACTCAAAGAGCAAAAACGCAAAAAACTAAACATTGAAAACACAAAACACATACAAAAAATAAAGATAACAAATTAAAATCAATAGCATTAAAAACCAAACAGTTACAAACAAAAATCGAGAGACAATAAGCATTACAAAAACTACACAAAAGCACACAAGACATCTAAAAACTTAAGATAATAAGATAACAATTCAAAAGAAAACAAAACAGTTCCTAAAACCGTCGAAAACCCGAGAACAATTAACCGAGTATTAGAATGACACCAAGTTGAAGAAAATAATAATAATAAAAATTTTCAGAAACACAAAAAGATTAAGAGCAAAAACACAAAACGCAAAAACTCAAAGAACAAAAACGCAAAAAACTAACATTGAAAACACAAAAGACATACAAAAAATAAAGATAACAAATTAAAATCAATAGCATTAAAAACCAAACAGTTACAAACAAAAATAGAGAGAGAATAAGCATTACAAAAACTACACAAAAGCACAGAAGCACACAAGACATCTAAAAACGTAAGATAATAAGATAACAATTCAAAAGAAAACAAAACAATTCCTAAAACCGTCGAAAACTCGAGAACAGTTAACCGAGTATTAGAATAGCACCAAGTTGAAGAAAATAAAAATTTCCAGAAACCGGAACACTCCAATCAAGTCCAAAACTCAGTACTGATTAAGCCTATTAGAAAAATTGGGTCCGGGAAAGCTAGCTAATTTTGAACTTTGTTGCCTACGGGTACTTTTAGGTATCCATAGATTGTTTTACCCCCTCACTTTTGTCCCCAATCGCCGATTCTGATGCTTTTTTTCACTTAGATAAAGATATAATACAGAGTGTCCACAATTAAAGTTGCAAAATATGAAAATAGAGTGATGTCATCGGTACTACACAAGCGTACGCTGACGAGCCAAAACATTATGACCAACCCCACATTTTTCAATGAACTCGTCTGATGACGTGGAGGGCACGTGGTTAAGTGAGAATGGCATTTAATTGCTGCTGGAGAAGGTAAGTAATCATTCTTGCACTTACTTTTGCGAGTGATGGGAAAGGCAGCTGATATAAGCGAATTTGATAAAGGGCAGATCGTAATGGCCCGAAGACTCGGAACGGGTATCACCGAAACTGCACGACTGGTAGGTTGTTCACGATCTGCCGTTGTTAGTATTCATGCAAAGTGGATAAATGACGGTGACACCAGCAGTAGACGCCAAGGTGTTGGTCGTCCACGCGTCATCAAAGAAAAAGGACGTCGGAGACTGTCCCGCTTGGTAAAGCAAAATCGGCGCCAGACAGTGGCTCAGCTGACAGCCCAATACAATGCAGGTAAAAGCGCAAGTGCTTCGGAACACACAGTTTAGCGGACACTGTGCAGCAGACGTCCCTCTCGTGTGCCTCTGTTGACCAAGCGTCATCGTCAACTACGCCTACAGTGGGTCCAGGAACATCTGGACTGGACCATGGATGAGTGGAATAGAGTTTACTGGTCGGATGAATCCCGATTTCTCATTCATCACGTCGATGGTCTTGTCAGGGTACGCCGTCTGCCAGGCGAACAGTTGCTCCCCTCTTGTACAGCAGGTCATACACAGGCTGGTGGTGGCAGTATTATGCCTTGGGGGACGTTCTCATGGGCGGCTCTGGGACCCGTAGTTGTGGTAGAACAGACCATGAAAGCTGCGAACTATCTGAACATCATTGCGGATCAGTTGCACCCTTACATGGCGTTTGTCTTCCCAACTGGAAATGGAATCTTCCAGCAGGACAACTCCCCATGTCACAAGGCTCGGATTGTGTTGGAGTGGTTCGAGGAGCATACTGATGAATTCCAATTAATGTCCTGGCCACCTAACTCGCCGGATCTTAATCCGATGGAGCACATTTGGGATGTCATGGAGCGGCAGCTCAGAGCTCAAACACCACCATCTCCGAAAATCTCGACTTTGCGTGACCGGTGCTTAGACATTTGGTACAACCTGTCTCCAGTCATGTACCAAAAACTTGTGGCATCTATGCCCACGCGAGTTGCAGCTGTTTTGCAGGCCAAAGAAGGCGCAACGCGTTATTGAGTAGGTGGTCATAATGTTTTGGCTCTTCAGTGTATATATTTTCAAAATTCTATCACATCAAGAATTGAGCCAAACCAATTACACAATTCCATCTTACGAACAGGAAACAAGTCAATAAAAATGTATAAAAAGTTACATTTTCTTAATAAGAGATATAGAAGTCACACTCGTCGTTTTATATAAGGAGTGCCCAAATGAAAAGGAGACTTATCGCCATTGACGTTGATACACTGATCCCAGCATATAGGAAGGGAGTGGATGGCTTCAGTGTAGAAACTGCTGGGTCAGGCAAACACCCCTTCTCGCCGTCTTCTGATTCTCTGACACTGCTTGGGCACCAACTGTGCACAAACTTTGCCATAACCAAGCTTTTTGTGGACTATGTGATGCACAGTTCCTTTGTTTATCGACAGTTCAACAGCAATTTCACGTGTAGTGATCTGACGATTCTGCCGTATGGGCTTATCCACAGTCGAAATCGTGGCACTGTTGGTCCTGCCCAGGACGTGGCAAGTCCTTGCTGTTTACGCGTCCCACCTCGTAACATTGACACCACCGGAATATGGTTCACCTCTTTCATCCTGCAATAAATTTGTGAAGCATGCTCCCCTCCTGCGCGAAGAAATAGGATAACTGCTCTTTGTGCTGATTTGGAGGAATCCATCATGCAACGAACTGCGGAAGTAACTCTCCAGAAATGAGGATATTGGTGCGAAGCCTCTAACTACGCAGGTGCAACTGGGAATATCACCACGCCATCTATCGGCTAGCACATTAACTCACTGGGATTTGATACAACGCCGATACAGCTAAGGTCTCCTTTTCATTTGGGCACACCTTATACGTATTTGATTGCGACAGCATTATTTCGATAGGAATAATCTGCTAATTATTTTCCGACATATATTTGTTATTTTCATGGAAATTTTCTATCAATATATAAAGCCTGTTCATTATTTAATGTCACACTTTGTTAGGCACAGGAAGCGAGTTTGCCAATATCACTTGTTTGTCTCGTAAAAACTATAATCTTTGTAGTAGAGACAGGCAGCTTGAGTAACACTAGTTATGAAGAGCTGCTGGATAATAAGCTAAAAGCGTCCTGGCTTTTTGTAGTGGAATTTCTAAGAGAGAGCATTCCTTATTGTTTCAGAATGACGAAACATATAAGTTAAAAGAGACATTTATTTGGACGACCACATTTAAGAACATATTTACAGATTACCACATTTCCATTTAACAGGGTTGATACTTGTCCTACATCTTATAGGTACAGTGCCAGCAACAGCTTACATGGCACTGAAGTCTCTCCGAGAACAGAATGCTTAGAGGACCTACAGACCGCACGAAAAGACATAGTATAGACAAGTATATATACTCTGCTAATAATCAGCAGATCTACATATCAGCTGCGGGAATCGAATAGACGACGTCATACGATTCCGATTAAATAGCTGCTAATATGGATGTCAAGTGAAGTGACTAGCTCAAAGAAATGACGTAAAAATCTTAAAGAAAGAATACTTCGAATTTAAGAGTAAAGGTACGAGAGACAATTTAGAAAATATGGAAGTTTCGTAGCTTAAAATGCAGAATTGCCTAACACACTTCCAATAAGTGATTGCTAATATCTTATGACAGAGAAAAATGTCATTATATTGCAAAAGAATTGACGAATACCGACAGATCCCTTCTCTTACCAAAAAAAACAAAGAAGTATCATGAGTTTCAAAATTAATCGTTATTAATTCATGTGTTTACGTGAAAAGTACCGTTTTGCAAAAGCGCGCTGTGTCCCCCGAGATTCTGGACTGTGCGAGATTAATCTTTTAAGGAAATAAGTAGAATTCGTAGCATTTGAAATGCGAGAAATTTTTGAACGAAATATTGATGTTCTGAATCTTACAAAAAATTTTCCATGCGGATAAAATATGCAGTTTGAATAACAGATACCCTGAATATGAATTTGAAATATCTTCTTTAGTTCACGAATAAAAGACGCACAAAAGTGTACCAGCCTATTATAATGTTATGATGTCTGAATAATTTTGGTATTAATTTCCAAAAGATGTTTTCTTGTGCACGATCACATTCATTTCTACTTCACGACTGCAAAATTCATTATTAAATAGAATTGAAAGAATATTTCACTAATTAGATTACAAATATTTTGCCGTATTTCGTGTCGTGATGTTTCATAAAAATACTTCGTAACTTATTTGTAGAGGAATTAAATGGGACATATATTAAATTTCGTCGCTTTATCCACAAAAGTGATTGCTAAAATAGTGAAAAATTATATTCGTCATTTGAAATGAAATTAATCCTTTTATTAACTATATATAATTTTTATTAGTGATGAAAATGTAATTATTACTATACTGTTATTTTATAATAATAATAAAATATTATTCTCATATATAAATAATAAATATATAGATAATAAATCATATATATATATATAATAAAATATATTCTCTAGAATTCCAGTTGATATTATTTTTACATCCAGCAATAAAATTCCCATGGGTAGTGAAATATTGATTATTTTAAACCATATATGGAGGATTCAGAATTAATGTGGACCAAATCCATGTTTAGCCCATTTTGCTCAAACACTGCCATGTAGAAATACAAGTCCACCATTCATTTTAAATAAAGCTGATCAATTTTGAGGTCAGTTTTTTCGGAAATGAATTTCACGGATTTGGACCGCTTTAACTTTGAACCCTCAAAATAACGATGTTTAAATCTTCTCATTGACCGACCGAAGCACATTTTGTGCTTGGGACCAGTTTTCTGGTGCGTGGAGTTTGTTGGCAAAATGGTAGCTCAATTATAGAGAATAATTATTTAAAAATTGTTTGGTAGTAATTATTTACTGAATAAAATTTCTTTTAATATGACAATTTCAAGTAATACAAATAATTATTTCAGTACGAATTAAAAAAGAATTGAAACTTAATCTATTTTTTCCTCTCCCGAAAGAAAGTTCTATTTATTTATTTATTATTTGAACAAAAATCTTTTGCTCGAACTTTTTGTCATCGTTTGGTTTTATTTAACTTTTCGCCATTTCTGTTGAGTTTGTCTTTCTTTCTTGATTTGAATTTTCTCTTCAAATATATTTTTATTCCTTTGCTTTTATTTTTCTTTAAATATTAGAAGAACCGAGTAAGTCTATTAAGCTTCTCTATTTTTAGCTTAGATCCCCTTTTTCATTTTGATGCTATTCTTTTTTTTTCTTCCAAAACTGGCATTTCTTTAACGCGCTTACGACGCTGCTAGCTAATAAAATGCATAATTATTCACTAAATACAATGGCTCATTTTATTGCTTCGAGGCATAAAAAGTACAATAGTGAATTTTTTAGGAAATATTAATCTGTAACTTTTAACATTTCAGTAGGGTACTTATCTAACTATCGAAATCAATATGATCCAACGTTTAGAATGCTGGAATGATGACTCAGAGGATACTCTTGGATAGGGATGGCGGTTATTTGAAGAAAAAAGTGTTTTTCGGTTCAACCGTTTTTTTTTTTTTAACTACAGTGTAAAATGGCGGTTAAAACAGCTCAAACTACATTTCGGTTTTTTTTAAAGCAACGTTTGTGGACAGAATTTATTATTATTAATAATATACAATAAGTAAGTATTCATACAATAATTAATTAATGTAATAAGTAATGATTATAAATAAGTAATTAATACAATGTGTAATAATAATAAATGAGTCATTATTGCAATAACTAAGTGTTATAGACACAAGTTTTTATTAACATGGTTTCCACAAGATGTTAATCCTTGGCCAATATTTATCATCTAATCTGCTCATAAAGACTCTTTCGGCAATGGTGAGTCGAGACCTCTGATCGGAAACAACATCATTCAACGTAGATACTAATCTTTCGGACGCCGCAGAACTTCCGACTACAGATAAGTATTTTTTGGCTACAAAAAACAGACGCCGTTTGCAGACAAAAAATTTTCATTAGAATTCTTTTTGCAGGAAATCAATCCATTGGCCAATATTTATCTGTTCATAAAGACTCTTTCACTAATCCGCCAACCAACAGACGCCTCGAGGAATCAGGTTGTCGGTGATTGGCCTAAGATGATGAAATTCAAGGCTTCATAAATTGGTAAATTTGAGTCTAATCGAACATAAAATCGAGCCTATCTTCCGACCTGTTTTTGGATTAAAAGAATAACTGGTTTAAATCGGAGCAAAAAAACAACCGAGAAAACCGGTTAACCGAAACAAAAAAAAAAAACAACCGGTTTTAGGTTTAAACCGGTAGGTTTTTCCCATACCTATTATCGGGATGGGCCGCTAACCTAGTTAATGGAGTTACTTGCGTTTTATTACTCGGCTCCCTCAAACTGCAGTTCATTGCTGTTTAGATGTTTCCGTTACTTTTCACGCAATGACACTGGATGTCATTAATTGCTTCATAATTGAAATATAAATCTTGTTAACGTGCAATTAATTAAAATAAAACATATTAAAGGCGCAGTTCGGGTTCGCGCCGTAGAGTTTTCGTTAAAACGTCGGAATAAAATCACAAAACAAGTGTTTCGTATTAATATGTAATTTAATTATCAATATCTTTAATACAATATTTACACAGAGTAGTATAATAGTTACAGAATGGATAAATCAAAAGCTACCACAGACCCTTGCTGCACGCGATAAACTTGTGATTAATCTATTCTATAACCATCATACTACTCTGTGTAAATATTGTATTAAAGAGATTGTTAATTAAATTACATATTAATACGAAACACTTGTTTTATTATTTTATCCCGACGTTTCCACAAGGCCGCGATGGCCTAGTGGTAAGGTCCCGACCTCGGGACCGGAGGGTCGCAGGTTCGAAACCCTATTCCACTGAATACCCGCCGTGTATGGGGCCTGTTGCACGCTAAATCACACGTAGTGTGGCGTGGAATCTTGGAGAGGGGGTTCCAGCTCAGGTGTCGTCCTCGTCATATGTCCGCCGTTCAAAATTACGAGGTCCGTCCCTAAAGAGGCCTCGTGTCGCTTCAAAACGGGACGTTAATATAACCGAACCGACGTTTCCACGAAAACTCTACGGTGCGGACCCGAACTGCGCCTTTCTTTCGTTTTATTTTGAGTAGCGTTTGAGGGCTCCATCTGTTGATAGTATATAGAACTACATTTCTCTCATGCGTAGTAAAATATTATTTACAACAAATGCTCATATTTCCAGTAATATTCAAATTTTTGAATTCAAATTTTATTACAATGTTTCTTTTACATATTGTCAAGTATTCTGCAAGTTTCGCACAATTCGAAAGAAAAGTCTGCATGTTATAATAAAAAAACCTGCGGAGTTTGAAATTTTCAAATTAATACCGATTTCTAGTTATACTCTGATAAATATTTTTATTGTCCCACTTTGGGTCCAAGTAATACTCCTCAAGCTCTTTAAAATGACACGAGAATCAACCTCCTGTGTTTCCACGCTACACTTATTTATAACCTTACCTAAAGCTAATTCATAACAATCACGCCCATGCGCCTGCACTGGTACGATGACGTCAAAGGCAAAACAAATACTATGCGGCAAACTCTTACAGATATGATCTATCCGTTCTGGGGTCAACCATTCTTTTCGCATTATTAGTCTCCTAGTTATTAGCGATTGAAATCTGACGGCATTTTGTCACACAAGAAAGTTCGGCCGACTGTCACTGTAACGAGCGGAAAGACGTCTTCACTTCAAGATAAAAACGACCTCATTAAGTTAATTTTGCGCAAATGTGCGTTAATGGCCCGAGTTTTTATCGAATCGATTCCTTCCACTGAAAGGTTAGAAAAAGTCGCAATTATTTATTTTTCGTAATTTAAGTTCGATTTTTGTTCGACTCCAATAAGGAAATTAAAGAAATACTTTTCTTGACGTTTTAATTGATACGAAATGTTTTATTGTTTGTCTTCGCTTCTTCTGCGTCATTTCTTTTCGTGGATTTCTTAATGCCTCATAAACAAATGCTGAGCAGAGAGACGGGCAAGAAATATTTTTATTCTCTGATTACAAAATAAATATAAATAGTGATAAAGAGAATTTGTAATTGCGGAAGAGTTAAAAATACAAAAATAATAACAGACAACGTTAAGAAGTAAGAATCCGGTGGGTGATTTCATCAGAGGCCATTCATCCTTGCAGATTCAAAACTAGAATAGGTTTTCTGTACAGGAAAAATACTTTAAGGTCTGAATTTAATTTTTCCTCTAAGGCCTGAACCCATCCCGGAATATATTGGAAAGAAAAACATTGATCCACAAAGAAGAAATTAAAAACAGCCTTTTAAACAAGTATGAAAAGAAGGGCTTAAAATCTTGCCTCTTATTAAAGTTACTATTATGATTTTTTGTCTTTTTCGAAGTTCAATCCTTACTTTTTGTCTTTTTAGATATTCAATCCTTATTTTGTTGTCTTTTTAGATATACAATCCTTATTTTATTGTCATTTTAGATATTCAATCCTAATTTTTTGTCATTTTAGATATTCAATCCTTATTTTTTGTGTTTTTAGATATACAATCCTTATTTTTTTTTTGTCTTTTTAGATATTCAATCCTTATTTTTTGTGTTTTTAGATATTCAATCAATATATTTTTTTTGTCTTTTTAGATATTCAATCCTTATTTTTGGTCTTTTTAGATATTCAATCCTCATTTTTTGTCTTTTTAGATATTCAATATTTATTCTTTGACGGAATTCAAACTTTCTTTGAAAAGAATTCTTCAGGCATGCTAGCTGAAGAAGCTCAAGATTTTATCATGCTGGTTTCTCGGAAAAGTTTTATTGACTCTGTCCACTTCTTGCAGTTTACTTTTACCGCAGCGAACAGGTGTAATATGGGCTTTTATTTTGAAGTGTTATTTGCTTGCATTCGAAATATCCACTTTCGCCCAATAGTACAGAGAATTACAATTTTGTCTTGGGTATTTCTGAAAAGGGATGGAATATTTTTTCACGTTGAAGACTTGAAAAAAACCAGAGTTCACTATGTTCCTTTTTAGTTCAGTTCCGTACTTAATAAGTTATGAGTGCAAAAGGACATAAAACTTTAAGTGAAAATTCAAATGAATCGTTTTAAAAATAACTCGAGTGAATTGGAGGTTTTCCTCCGTACTTAATAAGTTATGACTGCAGAAGGACATAAGACTTTAAATGAAAATTCAAATGAATCGTTTTAAAGATAACTCGAGTGAATTGGAGGTTTCTCTCCGTACTTAATAAGTTATGATTGCAAAAGGATATAAAACTTTAAGTGAAAATTCAATGAATCGTTTTAAAAACAACTCGAGTGAATTGGAGGTTTTCCTCAGTACTTAATAAGTTATGACTGCAAAAGGACACAAAACTTTAAGTGAAAATTCAAATGAATCGTTTTAAAAATAACTCGAGTGAATTGGCGGTTTCTCTCCGTACTTAATAAGTTATGACTTCCGAGGAAACAGATCTCACAGTTGATTAGTTGCATTTAAAAAAACAGCGGACATCCAATTATTGAACCAAATCCACGAGATCCATTTCCGAGAAAACAGATCTCACAGTTGATTAGTTGCATTTAAAATAACAGTGGGCATCCAATTATTGAACCAAATCCCCGAGATCCATTTGCGAGAAAACAGATCTCATAGTTGATTAGTTGCATTTAAAATAACAGCAGACATCCAATTATTGAGCCAAATCCACGAGATCCATTTCCGAGAAAACATATCTCATAGTTGATTAGTTGCATTTAAAATAACAGTGTACATTCATTTGCTCTTTCTGCCTGGTGGAGGCAAGTTAAACTATAGACTTGTATCATTACTACGCAGGAAATGTAACATTTCTGCAGAACCGTGGTAAAGTAATTGAAGGGCGAAACATGGACTTAGTCCACTTTAACTCTGAGTCCACCAAATAACACCCTTCTGAAAATTCAAAATTCTTCGAGTAACAATTACATTTAATCTAAATATATTCACAATATCTCCTGTTGTAATATTCCTAACGAATAAAAATATATATATATGTAGAATTATTAAAATATTTAAAGATAAGAAATTAATTAGATAAAAAATCGTTTGGTCATAAAAGAAATTAATTTAAAAATATCGTTTGGTCAT
>BGPR01005411.1:49734-61203 GCA_013235015.1 Araneus ventricosus | reverse complement strand
ATAAAGTTTGGAAAGTGGTAATCTCACGTTACGTAGGGTTGTAACAGCACCACGAAGCTAACAGAGAATTCGTAATAGCTCGTGTTTCTACGCGTTTTGGGTTTACTTTCTATTAGAATTCGCCAACAACCAGTTTTTTTTACTTCGTGTGCGCCAGATGTTTCGCACTCAAAGCAAGAAGAGAAAGTTGTAAACCAATTCTCTTTTTTTTCTATTACATTGTTGATAATAATTGTAAGTTATCACGTAATATGTTACGGATTTATATTTCAGAAAGTTAGTGTCATTAAATCATTTTAAAAATGTAATTGTACAATGTATATAATAATTTTAATATGTGTTTTACATTGGGGAATTCAATAATTCAATTTGGTTTATTATGCCTAACATGTCGCGTGTAGTCGTGTCAGCCGTCACTAAAAAGTAGGAAATAAAATAAAATAAATAAAAAATCAAGGTATAAGCTTTTATTCAGGCGAAAAATGAACGCAAAAGTTGAAATTAATTTTTCTGATTACAATAAAATGCACGGTTCAAATAAAAGCGTGATATAGCACCTTATATTTTGTGTATATTTCCTTAAACAAATGGAATATTCCTAGAAGGTAAAGGCGCCCACGCTTTTATTCGAACCATGCATTTTATTGTAATCAGAAAAATTATTTTCAACTTTTGCTTTCATTTTTTCCCATAAATAAAAACTTTTACCGTTAAATTTTTTTTATTTATATTTTCCTATACTTTTCTTCAAACAAAATTTTTAAGAATTTAGTTCTCTTTTTGTTAGCGTTAATATATCTTACCGAAAATGAAACACAGCTTCCTCCGTAAAAGTCCTAACATAACTTAAAGGAATTAAATTTGTCCTATCAAAAATTCTGGTCGGGTCAATTGATACATAGGAAATTTGCATATCACTTCCTTATAGCATAAAGTTTCAAATGTTTACTGTTTCTCTTTCTGTGTACTTTGTATACAAGAAAGTAAAAAGTTAATAAATGCCGAATTAATGAATAGCTTCTCTATTAATTTTAAACGCTCTTGTGACGTGTTTTTGCCTTACTGCTTCTTTTTTTAATTATAAATGTTCTTGTGATAAATTTCTTTTAATATGACAGTTTCAAGTAATACAAATAATTATTTTAGTACGAATTTAAAAAAGAATTGAAATTTAATCAATCTATTTTTTTCTCGCCTGAAAGAAAGTTTTATTTATTTATTTATTATTTGAATAAAAATCTTTTGCTCGACTTTTTTTGTCATCGTTTGGTTTTATTTAACGTTTCGCCATTTATATTGAGTTTTTCTTTCTTTCTTGATTTGAATTTTCTCTTCAAATATATTTTTATTCATTTGCTTTTTATTTTTTCCTATACTTTTCTTCAAGCAGAAATTTTAAGAATTTAGTACTCTTTTTGTCAGCGTTAATATATCTTACCGAAAATGAAATACAGTTTCCTCCGTAAAAATCCTAACATAACTTAAAAGAATTAAATTTGTCCCATCAAAAATTCTGGTCGGGTCAATTGATACATAGGAAATTTGCATATCACTTCCTTATAGCATAAAGTTTCAAATGTTTACTGTTTCTCTTTCTGTGTACTTTGTATACAAGAAAGTAAAAAGTTGATAAATGCCGAATTAATGAATAGCTTCTCTATTAATTTTAAACGCTCTTGTGACGTGTTTTTGCCTTACTGCTTCTTTTTTTAATTATAAATGTTCTTGTGATACATTTTGCTGACATTCAAACACATAATTAAGATGATATCTTAAATGCAAAGAATTCGAAAGATTAAAATTTATTGTTTTTCGCGATGAATATAAAAGCTTCATACAAAATATTATTCCGTTTCAGTATATTTCTAAAATATATGTTTTGATTCAAGTTTACGAATTTGAATCTTTTTAAAACTAATAATTCTGGACTATTTGTTTTTCCTTAAAAAGTTACATGTATTTTCTTTCAAAAAATTTTGAATAGATATTTTGAGATAATCCAGTCAACAACAACAAGAAAAGAACAAAATAAGTGTATTTTGAGGAACTTTGGAAAATATTCCAGAATTTGTTTTCTTCTCTCTCTCATTCTCTATGCAGTTCAAGTATGAATAAAAAATGTTTGACTTTCTCAGAAGCACTCTGAAGAAACATTTCACCGAAATAAGTTTTTATTTCACCCGAAGTAGTTTCTCGAAAATTTGTTTCGCGTAATTCGCGTAGCATGTAGTAAAAAAATAATATCAATAAGTGAATTCGAAATCAGATTCGAAAACTTTCAACTTTTAGAAACTTCAGTTGAAAAAAAAATGTATTCAATTCGATTTAAAATAACAGCCATTGAAATCCTTCAACAAATGGTATTATTCTTCATATGTCTTCTCATGAAATGAAAAGTTTCTCCATTTTATGTTTACATAGGATTGAATTTTCTTCTATGAAATGCCTGACATTCATGTACACATTTGAAGGATTTTTAGTAATGTCATTCTAATATATTTTCTCTTTCAATATTTAAAATATTTGGGTGGAATCTCGCGAATTTGTGTGTTTTAGTTTGTCTCTATAAATAAAACTGAAACACTAATTTTAGTTACGTTATAGAAAACAGAACTTTTTAATGGACGAGTTTTCTGGTTTGTTTACATGTCTGTACAACGTATTTCCGGTGTAATGCTAAATCAATGGATCTTCAAAGCGGAAGTTCAACATACAAGCACGTAAAGTCAAGGTTTTTACTCTAAGTAAACAAACCAGAAAACTCGTCCATAGATTTCCTTCAAAGTTTGCTCACAAATAGTTTGAAGCATACGGAAGGCTTTAGTGAAGGTTCCGCGACAATTAATTTAATAGTTAATTTATTATTCATTAAGAACTATTTTTCTAAATTTGGGAAAGATTATTTTATCTTTAGTTCTGCCATTCATAAAGAATGAAAATCCTATAGATATTTTAAATCTGTTTATTTATCGGCCTCCGAGATTCTACTCTTAATATCCATTTAAATTCTGTATTCTGCTTTAAAAAAGAATGAATAACTTACGGAGAAAATTATATTTCGGTAGATTTTGAAAATCGTTTGGTTCAACTGACATTCTCATTTTAATTTTTGAAAAGCGTCAGACGATAAGAGGATTTTCTGCATTATAATATTTTATATAAATGTATTTTTTACATTAAAAATATTAGTAGTTGAAATATATTTTAACTAGTATATTTTATCTGAATTATTAGGAATATTTCGAGAAATCTCTTACTTAAAGTAGTGCCACTGAAAACGCACCACCGTAGATTTTGTAACTTTTCATACTTGACCCTGATACAATAACTTAAAGCCAGGGTTCTCAACCTTTATATTTCGCGCACACTTTTAATAGCCATTTTATTTTTATATATCCCCTACTTTCATATACTACCAACCATTCTGCCGTGCAAAGAAGTCTTTATTAATAACGTGAAATGCTTAATTTAGCTGAAGAGTCTAATGACTCGAATTAACTTAATATCATTTTTCTGGTTTATTTTTGATTTTAAATGTTATTCCATCATTTTAGATATTTATTCGAGTTCCACACATTCAAACGAAAAGACAGCTGAATCAATTTCGCACAAACTTATGATGAAAGCCTCATTTTATATAATCATAACCTCATTTTTGAGGAAAGTTTATATTTTTTATTCCAATATTTAGTATCATTAGTTACAACAGAATCTTAGGCAGCTACTCACTTTGTATCAGAATTCCCCGTCAAAGCTAAAAGTTGAAATTATACATTTCAAATGAAGCCTAAATTTGTTGAAAGGTGCCCCATGGGTGGGACACCTTTCAGCAAATTTCTCATTTCACTTATAATGACTAATTTCTATCAAATAAACATAAATTTTATTGAAATATAACAAATGTACAGAAAAATTTAGTAATCCAACAAAATTTATCTGGTTTTAGGTTAACTTAATTTTTCTTGTTTTCATTGCTTGTTCAAGTCATTTTGTGCTACTTTCAGTTTTGACTAAAATGACCCAATTATTCCGACAGGTCATAAAATTATTAATCCAGTGAATTCCAGCTATATTATTTTCATTCCAAATGCATGGAGTGCTTGAATACAGGCATTTTGAATAATCGTATGCAAGCTGTTGTACTTGCTTGTAAGCCAGACCGTTGTTCATATTTGAACTTTTAATAATAAAATCACAAAGCATGCTTTCTTGATCTGTGGTAGAAACTTGTCAGCATGTATATTTAGAGTTAAAGGAGTTGGATGAAGTATTTAATGTTCAATGTGAAGACCAACTGATTTACTTTATTTTAAATCTATGAATTAAGGTAGAATAAGGCATTCTATATAAGTCTGCAGCTGTTCTAAGAGACAGGCAATCTTCAACTGCTTGTATAGCCTTTGAAATCGCTTTTTCTTCTGGGTTATTATGCTTCTTTATGTAAGTTAAACCATCTTGACCATGTCTCAAAGTTATTTATTTAAATTAATTCTTCCAGAATATGAGGGAAACATTCTACCAGTGTTGAAATTTGCCCCCTGATGTTTGTTGAAAGGTGCCCCACATGTTGCATTAATTTTAAAGTGTCATAACTCTCTTTAGGATAGGAATTTCTAGATGCAAATAGTATCGTTGGATTCAGAAAATATTAATTAACTTGGTGATAAATCCAATTTATCTCAATGAATATAGAGTAAGAAAAACTCAGTGATGAACAAACATTTCAGTTTTTAGTCAGCAGATCACAAAACAGATCTCATTCCATAGCAAAGCACGTGGTTTGAGAAACGTAACGAATCCTTTTGCCAAAATATGTTCTCTTCTCATACTTGATTAACCACCTATCAGCCGATCAAATAGCATTTACATTGGAGATGAATTCTTACTGTTGAAAGGTGCCCCCCCTCTCCCTTACTCATAGTGATGACAAACTATTCAAGTTGAAGGCAATTTCAATGCCATCTCGGAGCTTGTTTTCTGAAGCTGAATTTTATGTAATTAGGTTCAAATGAAGGCAGATATAACGTCATGTCTGGAGCTGCGTCAAGCTAACTGCGTTATTTGTTATTAATATATGCATAAGACGAGTATGTCCTTTCCGCATGTTCTGGGGTCGTGAGAAGTATTAAATATTTATTGCCCTAACACCAAACTCGTGTTACTTTTCTTTCACGGCTACCAAGTAAGATTTCAGACTTGCATGTACTTTGCGCATGTTTTGGGTTCGTGAGAGGCATCAAATATTTATTGCCCTAACACCAAACTCGTGTTACTTTTCTTTCACGGCTACCCAGTAAGCTTTCAGACTTGCATGTACTTTCCACATGTTCTGTGTTCGTGAGAGGCATCAAATATTTATTGCCCTAACACCAAATTCGTGTTACTTTTCTTTCAAGGCTACCCAGTAAGCTTTCAGACTTCCACAGCTTTCGCTCTTCACACGAACACAAGCCCATAACTTTTTTTTTCTGTACCCCGTAAGGGAAAATTTCCATTTTCTTCATATTTAATGTGACCATACGCGCCGTTTTGAAAGGGACAGTCCCGTTTTTGGTAGCATGTCCCGTTGCCCCCAAGTATAGTTTCGGGACGCCCAAATGTCCGTTTTCAGAAAGAGAACAACTCACGATAACAATTTCAAACAAGAAGGTGCCAAAATCAAAAAATCCGACCGTAATGTCTAGTATCCACGTGACGACGGATCATGCGCTGTACGTGTCACACATATGTAAGTTGGTCAGAAGCCTCCTATCTCCCACTTAGTTCTAACTTCATTACACCGCATGAAGTTAGAGAATTAAACACTGGGAATATTTCAAACGAAAGTCGTTGGGTGGAACTGTTCAAACACTTCCGCGCCAGTAATTTAAATCAATTATTGAATATATTCTATGCCTGTCCGCGGAAAGGGTCTTTTTTCATATGAATAAGTTGCGGAAGAACTAGAAAACACAGCTGCAAGTCGCAGTTTATAAAGCAATGTTAATTTCTAAAGTAGATTTAAAGAAATTCTGCCAAGAAATTTCATTCTTTTTCTACATCAACACTAAATATACTGAAGCAAAAATGCGTTCTTCAAAATTTAAAAGATTATTTGAATTATTTATTTTCACGTGTTTATTCATGCTCTTCATTAATAAATAAAAAATTGAGGAAATATGTGTTTTCTTGAATTCACATAATCTTACCTAAAAATTAAAAAAAATGTCCCGTTTTGTAGGGAAAAATAAATGGTCAATTTATTCATACTAAATGATTACCATTATATTTCGTGTTTTCCACCATTACAAACATAATTTTCGCGTACCTCTTTTGCAAAACGACGAAAACTACTTTCTTTCGAACGAAACTATTTGTCTAAATTAAATTTATTTTGACTGCATCTTAAAAGTTTTCATTGATCAATAGCGTACTCTCAGTAATAATTTTCCCAATAAAATGTGTGTGTATAATCAATACATATTGTAACATTTATGTGATTCAGAGGTATATTACCACAAGAAATTTGGTTAATTTTCATTACTAATTTTTATACCTGTGGTGTATCTGACAACACATTTTCTGAGGTATCTGGTAAAGGACTTGATATAAATAATGGATGAACTCTTAGTCAAGATCACTATTTTCTATTCTTTCTCTGTGCTTCTTAGCTCTACTGCTTTAGCGCGATCGTCAGAAGAAGATTCCTAAATCAGCGTTATGTGTCTTCGTCTGTACTAGTTCTTGCAATGTTTATAACCGCATGGAAGTTATTTTAGTTGGTTAAGTAAACATTAATAAAGTTATTTGTTGCATTTAACCAATTTCCATTTCTTGCCACATCATTATACCAACGAATTTCCATTTCTTGTCACATCATCATACCAACGAATTTCCATTTCTTGCTACATCATCATACCAACGAATTTCCATTTCTTGCCACATCATTATACCAAAAATCATCAATGTCTTTCCCTTTTTTCCTCTATCAAAGTCCTCATTCTGAAATTACGTGAAATACGAAACTAAAGAAATTATTCAACTAAATATTTTATACAGATAATGGAAAATAATAGCATTTTCAATGCGGTCGCATTATAAAAAGAAGGAAGGTAATTAAACATCATTGGGGCATTGCACCAATCACCATAATTCACGGAAATGACCAAATAATTGCGCTCCATCAGCTAATTTGCGTTCCATAATTATGATTAGCAGGAAGTGTCACTTTTGCAATTAAGCTTAATTTCATTATTTTGTATCAACAATTTTATTATAGATAATAGTGCTGCTTGAAGTTCTAATTACAAAAAATTACGCTTTCACAGAGATACATCTTTCAAAGTTATGATAACTAAGGATTTTTCTTTTCTAAACTCGATAATGTAATGAAGAAATTGATTATATCTTTAATTAACTTTATCTGCCATTTTCTTCGAAAGTTATGGATATAAAATTCTGATACTGGAAAAGAACACGAAATCTATTTTTTCTGACAAAATGAGTTTCCTGTAGAAATCAAACAATCCTTACGGTTCCAAAAGTCTTCTTTAGAAAAACTAATGGAGAAACAATAGAAAAAAAAAGTTAAATAAAAATTTTAAAATGCAGCATTAGTAAACTGAAACCTATTTGTAAGAAGATTAGTTGATACGTAAATTACTGTATGGTCACCTGGATTTTCCAAATTTCACGAGGCATACAGTGTGCCTCCAAAATGTACACTTATTTTAAAGTTTAAGGGCCGTGTTTATTAAAGTGAATTTCAATTATTTCAAAATGCTTTATAATCTACAGGCATTATTTCATTGTTTATGTTAACACCTGTTTTGAAACTGACAACCTTCATGGCCTGGGCACTGCTCACAACGCGAAGCTAACGAGTCATAGACATCACCAAACAAAAACAAAGTGGTTGCTCTCAATCCAGGAATTTGTGCTAGACACCCCCCCAATATATAAATAAAAAATCGAATGGTGTGAGGTCTGGTGAACGCGCAAGGTATTACCCGAAACCCCTTCGGCTAATCCACTTGATTGTCAAGATCTCATCAAGGTAAGATCTAGCTTCGTGATGGTAGTGCTGGGGTGCCCAATCTTGCTAAAAATAGAAATTCTCATCTTCAACCCTAGGTCACTAGTATTTTTGACGTGAAAACGTCTTTTCGCTCGTTACAGTGATAGTCGGTCGAACTTTCTTGTGTGACAAAATACCGTCAGATTTGAATCGCTAATAACTACGAGACTAATAATGCGAAAAGAATGGTTGACCCCACAACGGATAGAACATATCTGTAAGAGTTTGTCGCATAGTATTTGTTTTGCCTGTGACGTCATCGTACCAGTGTAGGAGCATGCGCGAGATTGTTATGAATTAGTTTTATGTAAGGTTATAAATAAGTGTAGCGTAGAAACGCGTTTAGCTAGGAGGTTGATTTTGGTGTCATTTTAAAGAGCTCGAGGAGTATTACTAGGACCCAAAGTGAGACAATAAAATATTTATCAGAATATAATTAAAAATCTGTATTAAATTGAAAATTTCAAACTCCGCATATGTTTTGATTATAACATGCAGAGTTTTCTTTGGAATTGTACGAAACTTACAGAATTCGTGACAATACGTACAAGAAACATTGTATTAAAATTTGAATTCAAATATTCGAATATTACCTGAAGTAAGAGCAATTGAAGTAAATAATGTTTTACTGCGCATACTCGAAACTTAGTTCTATATAGTGTCAACAAATGGCACCATCAAAGCTACTCTAAATAAAACATAAGAAAGGCAGAATTTGGATCCACGCCGTAGATTTTTCGTGAAAACATCGGAATAAAATTACAAAACAAGTGTTTCGTATTAATATGTAATCTAATTATCAATCTCTTTAATACAATATTTACACAGATTAGTATAATGGTTACAGAATGGATAAATCACAAGCTACCACAGACTATTGCTACATGCGATAAACTTGTGATTTATCTATTCTGTAACCATTATGCTACTCTGTGTAAATATTGTATTAAAGAGATTGATTATTAAAATACATATTAATACGAAACATTTATTTTATGATATTATCCCGACCTTCTCACGAAAAATCTACGGCTGGCCATTTTTATGATTTTTTCCATTGGGTTACTTAAGTGAAAACTCTGTGGAACCTGCGACAGTCAGCGAATTGAGAACAGCCGTTGAACGAGAATGCGAAAAAATATCAAGCGAAATCTTTCGTGATGTCTGCGATTAAATTACTTAGTATTTTCAGCTGAGGCTGGACCAGAACGGACGTTAGTTTTAACACAGGCATTGAGAAAAGAATTAAATAATGTCTGTAGATTCTAAAACATTTTTTAAATGAAATAATTATTTAAAAATTAAATCGTGTTTTTTTCTTTTATTTTTCTTGAAAACGCAACATCATTAATGCAAAGTCCTGTTTCGTTGTATGTCAAAACAAGCAATTATGAGGAAATAATTTTTCTCGTTTCATATAAAATTACTAATATAATATCTCTACTCTGTCTCTCGGTAACGCTCTGACGTCACCGACAATAAAACTCTCGCCATAGCACTGCCAGACGTTAAACAGCATTATTTCATTGTTAGAGAACCTAAATTTCAGTAATTTTAAATTTAAAAGAGTAATTGTGTCGTTCTAATTTCATATTTAATAGCTCTAAAAAAGTGAAATAAAATTTTCTATCGATTGTCATAAAATTTATCTCGCTATGATCAATAGTCCCCGAGAAATTTTAAATTATATTAATCATATATTTCAAATTAATTTCCGTTTTTTAATAGAAAGTAGTAAATTACGTCAGTGTTATATCATGCGCGTGATATAGTTTGGACGCCACGATGCATCTGATTATTTATTGCAATCGTGATGATATAATTTGATAATATTTTTTGTCAACGTTAGACAAGCAGAGAATTGCTTTGTTTTGATTAGAATTTCGAAAAAGAATTCCTCTGAAATTTTAACTTTTGACTTACGTTTGACAAGCTGAGAATTTCAAGCTTAATGAATTATAATAAAATTGTTAAACAACGAAAAATACTTCACACGGAATGTTGTTTACCAAGAGGTTTTTGAATAAAGAAATATGTCAATAATATATAAATAAAAAAATATTTCCTGTTATAATACATATGTTTATTTTAGTTGTTTTCAATCAATGTTAAAGATTTCTCTCGCATGTATTTCTATTTGTCAACACGTCAAATTTGACGGGAAATCTCTCGAATGAAGAGGCAATTTGCACCCGTCGTACCATGACGGGGGATTTTCTGTTATCCTTGCCTAAGAAGCAACACCGCCTATCTCAATTTTTTGAAATTTCAAAGAGGAAGAAAATTCTCAATTTTTCGCAACCAATAACTAACATTTCTGAATTTTTTCACATCCGGTAAGAATATGCATCCTCATGTTTATATCAGAATTTTAAAAAATTCAGAAACATTCGTTGTTGTATACGAAATAATTTGAAAGTTTTACTACTCTACAACTTATTTTATTCAGTTATTTTTGAGCAGTCTTAGAATTTTCTGCTGTAGGATAGACTGTTAATGCCAAAAATGCCTCATTATCGACTTAGCGCACATTTTATGCATACTCTTCAAAATGCGCTATTAACGCGTGTATGTAATAAGAGAAATTAATTCGACGTCATTTCACTTAAATCACGGCAGAATTACGTTTAAATGTATAATGTAAACTGCTCAGCTTGAAACAGAATGCTTAACAAATTTCTTCAATTTTGTTGTGAACTTTTGTTATTTTACAACTCATTATATTCACTTATTCTTCCGAATTCTTTACTGTAGAATAGACTAGAAATCGCATTTAAAGGAATTAAAAATTAGGATTTTAAATAGAGCAAAATTTTAATAAATATATATGTTACCGGCAAAGTATGAAACGCCGGCATTCTATAGAATGCCTAGGCATTGAATATAATGCCGGACGTTTTCAGGCAAGGTATGTAATATGTAATATGAGAATGCTATTTAGGCAAAGTATGGAAAAAACGTCATGATGAGGTTATTATGTAAATGATGTGCATTTCTGAAAAATAAAAATGTTATTCTGAAAAAACAATGAGAGTTGCAAAAAAAAAAAATATTCAAAATGCGTAAAGAAAAATGAAAGTTGTATAAAACATAATTTATGCCTTTATTATTAAGGGAAACAAAATTTTCATATAAAAAATAAGAAATTAACCTACTTGTTGCAACATGGCAGGCTTGAATGACATTTTAAATTACATTTCACTACATTTTTCACGCAAAGACATTTCATATTTTGGCACTTTGTTTTACACATACATTTGACGAATCCTTGGCCGCTGTTACTGGACTGAGCAATTGCAACTGACCGGAGAGGAATTTCGTGGTCAGGAATATCTTCAATTCTAAGCAAGTTCTTAGGGCATAAAGTGAATTGTGATCTCGCATATACTTGTTTTAAAATTCCTTCAGAAGTT
>BGPR01005411.1:0-13759 GCA_013235015.1 Araneus ventricosus | reverse complement strand
CGTGGAACCTTTTAGACAGAGCTATATTTCTAAATAACTTTCTTTCATATAATTTCTAAATAACTTTTAATTTAAGATAATGTGTTAAAAGTGCCATAATATAGATTTTCAAATTTTGCATAAAAATATTCCGCAATTATCCAAATGACAGAGTAGTGAAATAATGATACATTGATGATTGAAAAAATAAAGAAAAAGGAACTCCAGAAAAGCTAAAGAAAAATGTCATTGGAAGCAAACTTCACATCATATTCAAGATTTCATAAAATAAGACGGTAGAAACAATTTTTAGTCGAGAGTCGTATTTCTAATTCAATAATTTAATGAAAGTAATTTGACGATACAGTGTAGGAATGTTCATGTAAGAAAAAATTACATATCAGAAGATTTACTCTATACAGCATTTTATTAATGCATTGACAAAACTAAAAATAAATAATGGAAGGCGAATGTACAGGAATAGTAATATTAATTAGTTTTACATTACTTTTACATTTATTCATAAAATTTCCTACGTATTCTAGATATAAAGTTATTCAATTAATGCTAGAGGAAAATAATCAAAACGGTAAATATAAATTGAAACGCTCGTCTTACAAATTAATACTTTAAATTTCCAAGCAATAAATATTAATAAATTATTGAAGAAGAAAGAAAAACGCCAGAAGCAGTCATAAAAATGCTTTTAAAACCTCGTCGGATTATTTTAAAATCTGAATATTTAATAAAGTTTTGTATCTATTCTGATAAACAAGATAAATCATAAGAAATATCTAGAAATGAAAAACACAATGTTTTATGTATTGAGTTTCAAAGTTATTATCGTTGTCTCCTGTTCCTACAAACAAGAAAATTAAATAATTGCAAGAATAGTAAAAAAAAGTATGAAGGAAAACGAATTTTGCTCTTAAAAAATGAATTCTTGGAAATTTATAATTGGGTTTGGCGCGACATACAACTGGTTGACAGTTCTGATTGAATCAATGAAGGAAATAAATATTTTTTATTATTAATTAAAACCTTTTATGAATTTAAAGAAAGCTTTGAAGGAAGAATATTTTGTTAAAATGCACTTGTACAGTTACATAGATCTCGTTTACTGTTAAGAAACTTAGTGAAATGTGGTTGAATATACTCAAAGCTGATTCAAATCTTACTGATAATGAATAGATTCTAGAATTCAAAGTGCCGGTAAAAATGAATGCGTTTTTCAGAACATTTTCAAATATGGCCTTGATGATTTGATGGATTTTCGTTTGACCAGATGCGATTTATCCTTTCACCCAGGTATTTATACTCCAAATTTAGAAATGCCAATATACAGAATGTCCACGGTTATCGTGCACAATAGCCAATTTCTAAACCTTTAAGGATAGACATATCGTTCCAATTGAAAAAATGTTTTAAATGAAGGGAAAAATTATAATATACAGTCGGACCACTATTTAAAGAAGTCGCTAAATCCCGAAGAAAAGTTAGTTATATGGAAAATTCGTTAATTAGAGATTCACCTTTTAAGATACTTGAAACTACACAAAACAGATTTTAAATTCATAAACACTAACTATTATTTAAAAAAGTAATTAATCACACCTTTATTTTGTAAATTAATATCTATTTGTTTTATATATTTTACCCATCAAAAAGAAGTCTGCAACGAACACAAGAATAAAACAAAACATTGTCCGGGAATACACAGTATTTTCAATTAAAAAAATAATTTTATATTAAAATTAATGAATTTTAATGACATCATCGCATTTATTTCAACAAGTAATTTTAAGCATACATTAAAACATGCGTCCCTAAATTTAATTACTGATAAAGTTCGAGGACACGAGAAAGCTGCATTGAAGGTGAAAGGGGGATATTGAAAGTTTTTCTAGTGAAGTGGACAGTGGGGGGAGGGGGCAATGGTTGCACCTCCTGGATGAAATGAAAGTAATGACTACGATTTTACTGCTCTCGATGAGTTAGGAGACTGATAAACCCAGTTCAAGGTCATTGATCACCACAAAATGTGTTAAAAGAGTGAATAAGTTTGAAATGTTCAGAAATATTTTGAGAAATAGAGAGAAAAAAAATATTGGATCACAACAAAAAGTTCGTTAAATAGAGAATGCACTTCGCTCTTTGGAGGTTATTTTACGAAGAAATTCGCAAAATGTTCTTGGTTCCAAGGGAAAGTTCGCAAAATAGAGAAATTCGCAAAATAGAGGTTCGTTAAATAGAGGTCCGACTGTATGAGTTTTGAGTGAATAAATATATTCCTGAAAAAGTTACGAATTCTAACTTTTTATGCGGTCCCTCGGTCCTATCAGTCGTATTCAGTAAAAGTTTTCTGACACTCTAATATTTTAAACAAAAAAAGCCCCACTCTTCTGCGACTAAAACTGCCCGAGTTATGGAGCTTTGAATATCGCTGACTTAGACCACTTTACACCATTTCAATAGCCGTCTCGAAGACGATCCACCAATCAATGCACAGTACTTGCACGACGAGGCCGCTGATTGGTTAAAAATCATGAAATTCAGAGCTCTAAAACTCGGTCAGTTTTAGTCGCAGAAGAATGGGACTTTTTTTGTTTAGCATATTAGAGGGTCAAACAATTTTTACTAAATATGACTGATAGGACCGGGGGACCGTATAAAAAGTTAGAATTCGTAACTTTTTCAGGAATATATTTATTCACTCAAAACACATATATTATAATTTTTCCCTTAATTTAAAGCATTCTTCCAATTAAAACTATATGTCTATCTTTAACGGTTTATAAATTAGCTATTGATCACGATAAGTGTGGACACGTTTTATATAAATTATTAATCTGTATTTTATTCTTTGTTTATTTCTTTCTGTTATTAATTTCCATGTTTCATTCATATATCTATTTTTACATCTGCCTTTTGCATCAGACATTATTTGTGCAGATGCTTCATGTTCATTTCTTCCTTTTTCTCGACAGAGTTATGGAACTTTGAAATCGCTGACTTAGACCACTTTCAATAGCCGTCTCGAAGACGATACACCAATCAATGCACAGTACTTGCCCGACGAGGCCGCTGATTGGTTAAAAGTCATGAAATTCGAAACTCCAGAACTCGCTCAGTTTTAATCGCAGAAGAGTGGGACCTTTTCTGTTTAAAATGTTAGAGTGACAAGAATATTTGACTAAATATGATTGATAGGACCGGGGGACTGTATAAAAAGTTAGAATTCGTAACTTTTTTAGGAATATATTTATTCACTCAAAACACATATATTATAATTCTTCCCTTCATTGAAAGCATTTTTTTTCAATTGGAACTGTATGTCTATCCCTAACGGTCTAGAAATTAGCTATTGTGCACGATAAGTGTGGACACCTTGTATATATGTTACTGTGAAAGACCGAAATTGGAGAATGTCGACTACGTACCAAATACGTCGGTGAAAGACCGAATATTTGATTACAGTCTTGTGCTTTCGGACCATCACCGGTGTATGTCGACAAGCACAGATAACATAGAAAGTTTTAGTTTCATTTAACAGAGAAAGGTAGACATTGAAGATTGCAAACTTAATTTTAGAATTTGGAATTATGGTTTAGTCACAGTCGATTTGAAAAATTGGTGAAAATCACGAAGAATTTTGATGACGTCACAGCAACCGACGCGCGCGAACGCATCGGTTGTGTGCGGTATATTAACTGGATTTTGACAGATCAATAATTAATTCATTTCAGACTAATTAATTCATTTAGCTTAATTCATTTAACAGCGAAAGGTCATAGAGCATAGGTCATAGGTCAAAGTCACATAGAGCTACTTTAGTCACAGTTGAGTAATCGATTAATTAACTGTCCTTAATTAATTATTATTAACAATTGTTGATTTAATTGAGCTGTCCTCTCCATCGATTTAATTGAGTTGAGTTGGTTTTAGTTTCATTTAACTGAGAAAGGTCATAGAGCATAGGTCAAAGTCACATAGAGCTACTTTAGTCACATAGAACAATTTTAGACACAGAAAATAATCACAGTTGAGTAAGGTAAGTAAGTCTTCGCCCCTCAATCCCAGGGACCGTTTCGCAGAGACAGCCTCCCGTCGATTTTTTTTTGCTATTATCCGGACAACAATTCTCTTATCTTTAGTATTTTGGTCACTAACCGAAAACAAACGCTCATATTCTTTCTTTTTCACCTTAGGCCCTCTCCCTCCGGTAGGAAGTGCGATCAACAATGTTGAATGCTTTTACACGCTCATTATGATCATTATAAAATTTGTAAAATTAAATGAAGCACCGCGGAAAGAGAGTAATTAACATCATTGTGTTGTGGTGCAAACATATTGAAAGAGGTATATGCTACGAAATAAAAGCTAAATAAAATTTCTTCTTTTCTGTTAACATTCAAAGAAAATCTTAACTTTTACAATGGTAAAAATACCGGAATGAAGGATTTGATAAAACGATCAATGGTTTGAATTTTATTACAATAACAGAAAGCATTGTTACAAATAGTAAATGAAATAAATTTGAAATGTTTATTCAATTAAGAAAAAGAACGAATAAAATTTAATTTGAAATCATTAAAAAGATAATTTTCTGCTCTTTAAGATGGTATGTAAATATTCTAAGTGCAATATATTTTTTCTGAAATTATTGACGAAACATTGAGATAAAACGCAGAAAATTGGCTTAATTTCAGTTATTTATTTAAATATCTTAGGAAATAATTATTTTGGAAGTTTGAAAAAGTAGAATTAATCTAGGAACGGGCCCCAGAATGGCATGTGGAAATTTCATGTCAAGACTATTCGCTGTTTAGGAGAAGTTCTTGCGACAGATAGACCGTTAGAACATCTTTTTTCCCTCCCTCCATTTTTCCTCTTCCTACGATAGGAACCGGACTAAGTAGCCTTGAAGGTCTAGCACAAACTCATTAGGATCAGTTAAAAATTTGTGAAAATTAAACAAAGCATCGAGAGAATAATTCACTAACGTCCTTGGATCACTGTGAAACTGTATTAAAATATGTTAATGCTACGACAACCGGAAACCGGAAGTGAAAAGTCTTCTTTGTTGTTTATGCTCAAAGAAAGCAATATTTTCATATATTAAGTTTAACACTGGCAAAAGCCCGCGCGCGAAACAGTAATTTGGCTTAAATTTATTTCTATAAGAATAAAAAATATTGTTACATATTGCGTTAAAATATATTTTTAAACGTTGATAACAATCAGAGAAAACACTTCATCGCATTGGAATCATCATTAAAAAGATCATTTTCTGGTCTTTAAAATGGCATAAAAATAATTGTTGTCTAATAAAGATTTCAGAAGTTATTGGCAGAAAACGTCTAAGCATTAGGCTTAACAGCGGCTAATTTTCGTTAGTTAATTAAATATCTTAAGAACTAATTAACTCTGAAAGTTGAAAATAGCACCGTTGACCTAGAAATGTTCTCTAGAATGTCGTGTGCAAATTTCATGTCGCTACGGTTCACTGTTTAGGAGGAGTTCTTGTGACCGACCGACAGACAGACAGATACATGTATTTTCTGCTTTATATTATAGACTAGCTGTTACGCCCGGCTTTGCTCGGGATTAATATACTTTCAAGTCTAATATTTTTGATGTTAAAAACTACTTTTGTATAGAAAATTACAATACTCAAAATTCTTTTATCTTCTGAAAATTTTTATAATTAAAATGAGAATATCAATCGAACCAGAAGGTTTTTATAAACCGCCGATTGCTAATTTTCTACATAAGTTATTAATATTTGTTGAATAGATACTTCAATTTTTGCTGATAAATCTTGCAATATAAGAAAGATTTTAACGGATGTTTTGGGACAATTAATTACATAGTAAATTTTTAATTAAGAAAAAGCGTTGAAATAAATATGAATAAAAAATAATAAAATTAGTCTTCATACGGAATTCTTCTAATGTGAGATACAACATTCTTCTTATATATTCTTGTTCTTCACCAATAAAAAAAAGTGTTACAAATTGTAAATTTTACACACAATTTAATTTTTGAAAAATGTTTTAAATGAGGACAACGAATTGAACGGAAATGAAACCTGTGTCATGAAAAGATAATTTTTAAACTCTATATATGTGTAAAAATAGTTTTTGTGACATAATGCATATTTTCGAAAAATGTCACGGAAAATGCCATATCCAATTAACTGAAATTTTAATAAGATTAGGGCTTTTAAAAGTTAATGATGATCTCTCTCTCGTCTTATATAAAATATATTTATAAAAATAAGCAAAAATTTCAGAAATAAAGGTATATTAGTTCAAAGTCTAACCGCTGCCTAGGAACGGAGTAGCTATAAATTTGCTTTATTTCAAAATCGTCTGCAGGTAATCAATGATTTATTAAATTTTTAAAAATTAATAAAAATTGGAGGAAAATTTAACAGATATAAAATTGGTATCATTGAAAAGGAAAAATTTTGAGCTTTAAGATGGAATAAAAATATCTTTTGTGGAACAAATTGTGCCGAAGTTATTGCGGAAAAACGGTTAAGGTTATTTTTTAATTAACTGAATGTTTAATTAACTTTCGTACTTTGAAAAGTTGACAGGTATCTTCCTCTTGTCTTAAATAATAAGTATGCAAAATTTGGTTCTTAACGGTGCTGTGGTTTAGGAGGAGATGTGGAACATACAAACATACATACCCACAAGGACTTTTATTTATATTAAGATTAGCATAACAAATTTCTTGTATTCAATAGGATTGAGAATTTCTGCATAAGTAATATCATCAATTTGGTTTGGTCTTAATGTGTTCGTTAGCCAAATTAAAATATGTGAATGCGGAAGTCTACGTTTCTGCCATTCGATGTAGTATAACCAATACTTAACAGAACCAGAAACTTGACCTTTCATCAACACATTCATGAATTTTATTAACTTTTGCCGAAAGATCCTTGCAACCAAATCATGTCTATCAGTTTTTGATTGGCCATCAATCACATTTTGTGCCATCTTTTTGCAGTTTGTATGTGATGAATAGTGATGGCTTTCCTCCATGATGAAGGTAAGTGATGGCATCTTGAGCATATTCGTGCGTATTTCATGGACAACCAGTAAACGTTGAGGGTAAAATGACCAATTTCCCATGATTAGCTGGGTCACTATCATTTGTGATAGCATTTTTCAAATGAATATATTCATCAACACGCAGCTTCTTTTGATTCAGTCGGATGAATAATAATCGCTCCGCCTCACTTTTGGCATACATATCAAACAAATATTGATGCAAAAGTTGTCTGTAGTTCAACAAACGGTTCTCTGTCGATCACACCATTAAATGATAGGCATAGAACGACATTGCAGATACCATCTTGTTAATTTGATTTCATGTTCCTGGCTCAACTTGATTGAAATTGATTGCGTATCCATCCTCACCACGTGGAAACATAAGTGGATATTGTAAGGCATGTAATGTGTGTCTCGCAAATGTTTTTCAATTCGTTGCTGGGCATTGTCAAGACAATGTCACATTTCTCAAAGTCATTTCCGGCAATGATGATGGCAAAGACACGTTCGAGGCCTTCTATTGGTTTCTTATCTTCTTTAATAACGATCTGTACGTCTTCGGTTGGGTTATCCTCTATCGCCATTTTAAATTTTTGAACTTAATGAATGTTTTCATGCAACATCTTTTGCAAGGATTCGATTAAACTTTTGGTGGTCCCAGGAATCAACTTACAGAGACTTTTCGCTTCAGCTTCTTCGTTTCCAAGGAAGTATTTTTGGAGGAACTTTTCTTCTTCATTGGAAAGCGACATGAGCGACCCGGGCTTGTGGTATACTTGGCCCCGAATTCAAAAAGTTGCCATAAATACTGTAGAGTACAACATGCGCAATGAGGTTCCAAAGGAAGTCATCTGAAAATTACTATTGTATTTACGGATCATGCTCAGAAACTCTTTCGATTTTGGATGATTCCCTTCGATCAAATTCTTCAATGGTTCTGGTAATTGAGGGAGTTCTAGTAAAGAAACCTTTCCATATTGGAACAGCACAATCCTAATGCCTCGGCTTCAAATTTCAGAGCACCTCAAAATGTGCGCTTCGACGATATGTCCTGACGACCTATGTCTATCTGTGGAAAATTGGATTAGTCTAACTTAGGATCATAATGAAGTGCTTCTTCCTTCAAATAAAGCCAGTTACTTGCCTTCAGAGAGCCTTGTCTCACTCTCTCTAGCTGGAGTCTATTACGTCGAGCATCAAAAGTTCATCAAATCCTATTCGATTCTGGTTCCCAAGTGCATTGCAATTAATCCTTCGCTCTCATTCCTCATTGCTTCCAGTAGCTCTGGAATTTAAAGTTTGTAAAGTCGCTCTCGAATTTAAAGTATCTGACGCTTGACGCTGGTTCCTAACTTCAAAAGACTCATTATTACGTCTTGCAATCGCCCGTAATTGGTCGTCAGACCGCAGCTCTTCTGTTTCTTCAGCAGTCATGTTATTTCGTTTTGCAGTTGTTCGTAATCTATCCTCAGAACATCACTGTTGAGTTTCTTCAGCAGTCATGTTATTTCGTCTTGCAATTGTTCGTAATATATCCTCAGAACGTCGCTGTTCAGTTTCTTTAGCAGTCATGTTATTTCGTCTTGCAATTATTCGTAATCTATCCTCAGAACGCCGCTCTTCAGTTTCTTCAGTGGTCATGCTATTTCGTCTTGCATTTGCCTGCAATCGGTCGTCAGAATGTCGCCGTTGAGTTTCTTCAGCACTCGTGTTATATCGTCTTGCAATTATTCGTAATCTGTCCTCAGAACGTCGCCGTTCAGTTTCTTCAGCCGTTTCATTCGCTCGTCCATCAGCTCGATATATTCTGTCCAATTCACGGATATGCGATTTTTGCTCTTCGGCTTGCTTCTCCCGCGACTGCTTTTTACGTATTGTGGCGAGACGTGAAAGATTAAATGCCCGTTTCTTTCTTTTAGGCATTTAAAAACAAAATATTATCAGAAGTTTAAGAAAAATCGCAAACTGATTAGGTATTTTCTTTAAACTAAATAAACAGTTTTTCATTATGAGTCTCGTTCTTTCGTTTCTCAGCTCATTGAATGAAATGCAATTCACGTGCTTTTTATTTTTGTTCCTTAGCTTGTTTGTACCACGACTAATTTTAATGCATTTTGGTAAGACTTTGAGAATAAAATATTTTTGTCTTTCTTTGGGTATTTATAAACTAAATAATTTTAAAAATTTAAGAAAAATCACTAACTGGTTAAGTATTTTGGAAAAACTAAATAAAACAATTTTTCGCAGCCGCATTTTCCGTTGTTCGGGAATTAAAAAAACATTCAATGACCTTACACACTAATTAGGATTAAAATTAAACTCGAAAAATCGCATTGTAATCAAACTAACGTCATTGAATTATTGCACGCGCATAGTAAAAGTTGTATATGCTTAAAAATAAAAACGGCAGTAAGAACATTAACTTTGAGTTAATGTTCAAATAAAAGCAATATTTTCTTAATCACGCAGCACGTGCGTTTCTGCCTCTGTTAATGAAACACGTGAATGGATAATTTGATAAACAGTAAATTGGTCTGAACTTAATATTATAAGAATAGAAAGTATTGTTAAATATTGCGTTAAAATACATTTTTAAACGTTAATAACAATCAGAGGAAATACTTTATCCCGATGGAATTAATATCATTAAAAAGCTAATTTTCTCCTCTTTAAGATGGCGTAACAATTATCTTCTTGCAATAAATATTTCAGAAGTTATTGGCAAAAACCATCTAAGCGTTAGGCTTAACAGCGCCTAATTTTCGTTATTTAATTAAATATCTTAAGAACTAATTAACTCTGAAAGTTTAAAATAGAACCGTTGACCTAGAAATGTGCTCTAGAATGTAGTGTGCAAATTTCATGTCGCTACGTTATACCGTTTAGGAGGAGTTCTTGTGACCGACAGATACATGTATTTTCTGCTTTATATTATAGACTAGCTTTTTTACCCGGTCTTGCCCGGGATAGATCCAAACTAATTCTTTACTGGTTATAATTAATTTTATTTACACTATTGTTACATATTTATTTTAAGACTTGACTATACACAATATTTTTAGTCTCCTTTTGCTCATCGGCGATGATGAACAATGTCGATGTATCCTTCGCCCTTGACATTCCCACGTACAGTTGTCCATGCGAGAAGCACTCGTCAGCCAAATCCAAGCCTGTGACTCGAAGCGATTGTCCTTGCGCCTTATTGATTGTTATCGCAAATGCAAGCCGAAGAGGAAATTGTAATCGTTGGAAAGAGAATGGCAAGTCAGTCGGAATTAGAGGTATCCTTGGAATTAGGACGTGCTCGCCCTCAAATGGCCCAGTTAAAATAGTTGCTTCGATTATATGAGCATGTAATGCTTACACTATCAGTCTGGAGCCATTGCACAGCTTCGGTGGGTCCAGATTGCGTAGCAACATAATCGGACATCCAACCTTCAGCACTAATCTATGTAGGGGAATGCAACTGGGATTTAGTGAATTCAGAAACTCCACTGGATAGTTTGTGGCTTCCTCATCATTTAAACATTTGTCTATTGAGTAGTATGTTCTTGCGGCTGTTGGAACTTTTTCTTGTACTGTGAAATTAATTTCCTTGACTTTCTCATTTAAAGGTGCTAATATTGCGCGTTCTTGGAGCCATTGGATGTTCTGTATATTCAATGTGATATATGGATAAACTTGATTAGTTAGATTTTCTAATGTTGGACAGATCTTGCAGAATTCATTGGAAAGCCTGATTTTTCCATTTTCCGTTGTTGTCTCTTGCCCGTCACCAATTTTAAGTAAATAATCAGAAAATCTTTGGGAGTTTTGGCAATTATTTTGAATTCTCATGTTTGTCGTTAATTTCATAACTTTTACCTGTTTCCAAAGATATGACGATTTTAAACAGGCTTTGATTTCATCGGCCATCGTGCCTCTCGGAATTACTGGTAGTGTTTGTCGGAAATCACCTGCAAGGACAACAATCAGACCTCCCATAAGATCTTTATTTCCACGAAGGTCCTGGAGGGTTCTGTTCACGGCTTCGAGACCATGCTTGTGCATCATAGAAATTTCGTCCCAAAATAGTACTTTAGCTTCCTGCAGCACATAAGCTTTTGCACTTCCTTTTTTGATGTTGCAAACAGGCATTTCGTTGTGAAGTAAGTCGATGGGGATTTGCAGCATTGAATGTGCTGTTCGTCCACCAATCATCAACGTTGCAGCAATACCTGATGTTGCTACAGCGAGAGCAATATTTCTTTCTCCTCTAATTTTGGCAAGCAAAACATTTATGAGGAAGGTTTTTCCGGTTCCTCCGGGCGCATCGATAAAAATTACCCCACCTTCACTCTTTCTGTAGAGCCGTAGAACTTCACGACATATAGCTTGTTGATCTGTATTTAGCAATGGCTCCCTCTGCGTCACAAAATTAAGTAATAGATCAGAGTCATAAGTCAATTCCCGAAGTATTTCCCGACTCATGTTATGTGCGTGCTGCCGTGAAGGACTTAACATGCCAACTTCCGATAAAGATTTTCCGATCATCTGCAGGACTTTATCTTCAATCTTAATGAGAGCCTCATTGTAGATGGAATCGGTATAGTTTAAGACAAAGTGACGATTTTCTGCTCGCAATTTATTCAAAATATCTTCCGACATGCAGTCCTTATTGTTCTCCCAAAGCGTTTTTGGGCTGGAAGGTTCACAAAATGACAGTATTAATGCGAAGAGTGTTCGAATTTTTGATGGAGAATCCGAATAAACAGCTTCCTTTAATGCTTCATTCCATTGATTGTCATTTTCGAGTAATCCTAATGCCAAGCATGCTTCTCGATACGTCTCATACTCAATTCCATTCACGGTTCGGAGATCTTTGAAGCTTGTTGGACCCTTAATTTTGTGCAACAACAGTCGGAGGTAATAGCAATCAGTGTTTCTGGAGTGAACAGTATAGACACTGCCAAGAGCGTCGCCAGATCGAATATCGTCATGACCTTCAACAATTGCACCTTGCTTGCGCCGGTTAAAAACTTTTTTTGACTTATCCCATGTATAAAATTTTGGAACATTGCAATATAATAATGTCTTCGCAAAGTTATCGTTTTTGCAGAGCTCGAAGAATCCTGTCAATGTCGTGTTTGGTGGATTAGCTAGACGACATTGCAAATTGTCTTCGCTAAAATAAATGCGTTGCCCGTTTTCGAGATGCATATCAAGATGTATCACTGTGGGGTATCGTTCGTGGATGGGAAATCCAAAAATGCGCCACGCCGCTTCATTGCTCGAAATATAGCGACCTGCTTGGTATTCAGAAATTTCATCAATGCAATTATTACTGGAATGAGCAGCAAAGACACCTTGGTCGGAACCCTTGTGAACGTACTTGAGAATGTATTTTATAGATTTTATGGAGTTACAACATTCAACATTGATGTGGGCATCAAACATCTTCAGAAGCAAAGAACTGTAAGGTACGATCCACCGATTATCAATCACCACACTATCAGATTTCATTTTCACAGTTGCGGTTTGTCCACCGTCTTCTGGCTTCCTTCGTCGGTACAACGGATAGCCATCCGTTGCAAATTGAGTTTCCTTGATGAATTGACGCGGATACATTTTACTGCAATTCCCTTCTTTCAAGCATGGTGACAAACTATTGAAAGCGCCGCATGGGCCATGCACCATATTTTTAATCACGACATCATAAAGGTTTTTGTCAGTTGAAGGATTGGGAATTTCTGCAGAAATAATATCATCAATTTGGTTTGGTCTTAATGTGTTCGTTAGCCAAATCAAAATATGTGAATGCGGAAGTCCACGTTTCTGCCATTCGATGGAGTATAACCAATACTTAACAGAACCAAAAACTTGACCTTTCACCAACACATTCATGAATTTTATTAACTTTTGCCGAAAGATCCTTGCAACCAAATCATGTCTATCAGTTTTTGATTGGCCATTAGTCAGATTTTGAGTCATCTCTTTGCAATTTGGATTGAAAGTGTATGTGATGAATAGTGATGGCTTTCCTCCATGACGAACGTAAGTGATGGCATCTTGAGCATATTCGTGCATATTTCGTGGACAACCAGTAAACGTTGAGGGTAAAATTACCAATTTTCCATGATTAGCTGGGTCACTATCATTTGTAATTGCATCTTTCAAATGAATATATTCATCAACACGCAGCTTCTTTTGATTCAGTCGGATGAATAATAATCGCTCCGCCACAATTTTCGCATACATATCAACCAAATATTGATGCAAAAGTTGTCTGTAGTTCAACAAATGGTTCTCTGTCGATCGCACCATTAAACGATAGGCATAGAACGACATTGCAGATACCATCTTGTTAATTTGATTTGATGTTCCTGGCTCAACTTGATTGATATTAATTGTGTATCCATCCTCACCACGTGGAAACATAAGCGGATACTGTAAGGCATCATACGAAATGTGTGTTTCGCAAATGTTTTTCAACTCGTTGCTGCGCTTTGTCAAGACAATGTCACGTTTCTCAAAGTCATTTCCTGCAATGATGATGGCAACTTCATTTACCGCCGGTGTGTTAAAGACACGTTCGTGGCCTTCAATTGGTTTCCTATCTGCCTTAATAACGATCTGTAGGTCTTCGGTTGGGTTATCCTCTATCGCCATTTTAAATTTTTGAACGTAATGATTGTTTTCGTGCAACATCTTTTGCAAGGATTCGATTAAACTTTTGG
>BGPR01005410.1:25313-94157 GCA_013235015.1 Araneus ventricosus | reverse complement strand
TCAATGAACAGTCGTTGAGGAAAAAAGGATTATCCCCGCTTTTTTTTGCCGTCCTTCATCGCGTATTAAAATAAAAGGTACCAATTTTCAGGAAACAAAGTTCTAGTATAAGGTTTCATGTTCAAAATTTTCATAAGGGGTCATATACATATTTATAATATAACAAACTTCAAAATTTCCAATGGAAACACACATTTTTCTTAAAGAAATTCAAAACTACATAAAAATTTATGCTGGAATATCGAGATTCATCATTCCGGAAATTTTTTTCGCAATTATAAGTAAATGAAATTTTGAATTTCCGATGTTAAAGTAAAATTTTGAATTTTTATTGATATCTTGAGAAATACATATAACTATTGACCTAGAATCTTTTTTATGTAGTAGTATGGATTATTCTGCACATTTTACAGTTTTGCTTTTTATTTTAAAATAATTTTTAGCACATGAGATATTTTATCCAAATGATGTCTAAAAATTTTTGAATAGCAACACTTATAAATTTTAACAGTAACCGAAGCAGATGGCCATTTGATAAACCTTTAAAAGATTTCAGCATATTAGTACGAGAAGTTGCATTAAATTTAAAATTTTAGCACTGAAACGATGCACTTAAAGAGGCGTCATGCATTTCGAAAACGTTTTCATTATTAAATAAAATCATTACAACACTTTTTTAAAAAAAATTTAAATATATAAATATTTAACTATTTATATATAAAAATTAAAATATTATAAATTAAAGTGTTGTAGTATTAAACTATTTATTTTTTTACTCATCAAGTTTTGCCAATTGTAAAATGTAGATCATTATTTTGAAAATAACATTTAAAGTGTGAATTAATTTAAAGTTCTTCTGCCGACACGTACGCGCGAGCAGAGAACTTCTCTATCTAAATGTCGAGACGATCCCTTTTCTATTTAGAACGCAAAATATCGAATTTCTACCTATGTATTCATAGCATATTAACCAAAATCAATATCCTGGGGAATTTAGTCATGAGAAATTTATTTATGGCATCAAAAAAAGGTGTCGCTATTGAAAATTTTGAAGATACTGCAATTTTAAATATGTAGACGACTCCTTATGAAATTTTCAACTTTAAAATATTTTAGTATACGTTATAACCTGAAGGTCAGTAGCTTTTTTAATGCTCAATGAACGATCGCAGAATAATACAGGGAAGATACTTTTTTTTATCCGCGACTGTACATCTAGATGCTTGGTTTTATATACATCCTGTAATGTACATAGGAAGTCGGAGAAGACGGAATAGAGCTTCGGAGTGACTTGATGGATAGATGGAAACTCACACCGGCACAGCCAGCGCAAAAGGGAATAAGGCATAAAATGGACAGGCGATTGGAGTGAGTGCAACTGGATGGATTTGCGTGGAATGGAACGGTCGTGAATGACTTGCCTTAACTCTCTCACACCGAGCAAATCGGTCCCGGGAGATCTAAAAATTTCCCCTTAACAGCGACGAAGGCCGGTCAGAGGCAGTGTGCTTCTTTTGAGGTTCTGAGATCGCTCAGGAGATAAACTCGGTAGAGGGGTCTTATTATCCTTGCCAACCACAGCCCATTTCTTTGCGCCTTAAGGGAAGGTTATAGCAGGGGTGTTGTGGTGGGGTAAATGACCACCCATGTTGGGAGAGTCAAGTTTATGCTGCATCTTCCCAAAAATTCTCGGTTTCAAAGGAGCTAGAAGGAAAAGGTCGCCTCGGGATTAAATAATTAATGGATAAGTTACAAAAATGGGATGGAATGGAGTGCCACCATGCCATTTACTTGATGTAGAGGGGTCGGGAATGACCGGCTTCAGATATCAGCTCCACAAGCGGAAAATGTTTGAATGATTGCCGTTCTTGGTGCAGGGCTACTAACGACTGTCGCTGATCTCCCATCGCCTTTCTATTTGATGTCTTCTACTCACATGCTGCCATTTGGCTATTCTGATGACATCTGAATCACGGATCGAAAGCCAGCCAAACATATAAGCTGTCTTTTATATGAAGTCCTTTTTTTAAATTACTGGTTTTCAAAATTTTTGATTGTACTAATTTTCATTGGAGTTTACCTGTCATTTATATGAATTTTTGTTAACACATCGTTTATCTCGCTCAATGTGATAATTCTCCCGCTTGCTGTTTATCATTTGGACACCAGATCACATTTATAGAAACAAGGGAATACGGTATGTATTTGCTTCAATTGAATTATATTTTAATTGAACCATATTTCTTATTATTGAATATTTGCTTTTAGAAATTAATAATTTATATAGCCTTTAGACACATAAATGTTTGAAAAAGATATTCAAAATTTTTATCAGAAAACTGAAGGTAGAAAAATCTTTTCAAATTCCCAGATTTTTTTACGCCAAGAATGAAACTATTGTTGATTCTGTCTAATGTGCAATTACATTTCTAATTGTACAAAGATAAATCTATGTATTAATTAATACGCACAAATGCAAATTAATCTAGAAATTATGCTTTGAGTGAATTTTGCGGATCTTCATTCATCGACTTATGTCGCACCTTTCGTAGCGCGCAAAGTTCAAAATGAAACTTACTAGCCATCTAAATATAGAAGTAGCTTAGACAAAATATCATTACGTAAAAACTGCAAGCATGCTTTGAGACTTAGAAACGTAAAAAAACTACAAGCATGCACTCGTATTCGAACGCCTGGAGACAAGTTATAAAACAACTAATACACAAAGGAATGAAGATCTAAAGATGTCGTTTGCATCGAAGATATTAAAATTATGTTTCTGATTATGAAATCAGTATAATTAAATTATTTTTATTTCAAAGTTATCAAGTTAAACCATCCGATAGCAACAATTGATAGAGCGATGCGTTCTGCAAGCATTGGAATGTAATAACTTATGAACTGAACAAGCCAGAAGAATTACATTTGGCACAGAATTGCAGTTCTTTATCAAATTCTAGAATTAACCTTGAGAACGGGGGGGCGTATGTATACACTAGAGAGGAATTTCGTTTTATATCTTTTTATCAGAGGGTGCTACGAAAGCATGATCTTCGCTATTCTTGCAGTCCTTACGACGAACTGTTGGCGTCGTTTCGAATTCGAGGCGTTCATACAACCCTGCGAGTCTGCTATTTGAATTTTAGAAATTCGCCCGACTTTGCAATGAAATAATTATGAAACTAACTTCTTGCTTTTTACAACTAAATTTAGATTGTTGTTTACTTCCTTTCTGTCTTCACTGTTTTTTATTAAAAATGTAAAGTATCAGGCTAAATATTGCCACTTTCATTTATTTTCTTTTCATGTCATTCAGCTAATTTTATTTCACTTTATACTATTTTTTATATGTTTACATTTGTTTCCTCTTTTTTTATGTGAACGAATTGTTTAAAATAATTGCACATAATAACCGTTACCCAATTATAACCTAATTTAATGATTATCCTCTTAAAAATTTATATTTTACAATTGTGTGTCTAGGAAATAAACGCGACCTTTCATGTTGGTATAGATGGCGCGCCTGCTTTAAGGTAAATCTTTCAGCTTGCTGTCCATTTGTCGATCCATGTGTTCGTGTGCATGCCAAGATAGATCGCACTAAGCAACGAAGCTAAACACACCATATTGTTTAAGATAAGAGGAAATCAAATATGATTTCTTTCAGACAGTTAAACTAAAAAATAAGGAAAATATATTCTTGTTATTTTGAAACTAAAAAAAACTTGATGCACAACCCTTTGTTAAAAATTTTTTTAAATATTTTACAAGTTTTTTTCGAATTTTCGTTTTCTGATATTATATCCTTTATTATTCAATATGAAACAAGTATTGCACAATATCTGAAAATCGAAAATTTCTTATTAGCATATGATATTGCTAATTTCCATCTCGGCATTTAATTCTCATTACTAATTTAGAAAAGTAGTTCCAGACACAGTGCCTTACATGGACATTGAACTTTACATTCTTGTGCCAGGAAGGCCAAGAAACGTATGATTTTTCCAACTGAAAAACTTGAATTTTAAATTATTTTATTATTAGTTTCGATTTAAGTAAGCTGTCATTTTCCCTTATTATTGGCACTGATTATCAAGACTTCCTGTAATATACTTTCTTCCAAAGATATCTTTAGCATCATCATCGAGAGGCATTGAAATATCCATTATTTCTGTCACCATTTCAATGTTTGTATCAGAAAACAGCAATTGCGTATTTTTGATGATTGTATAGTCTGAGACTTGATCAATTAATGCTGACAGTTTTACTCAGATAACCTAGATACTTTATAGGACTCAGGTGGTTAGGACAGTTACCTCAAATAACTTCTAATATATGGTAGGTGTAATTCCATCTAACTGGTACTGATAGCACCCACGATCACCAAACCGAAACCTATCAAAACCGAGCGCATGAATGACGAACCGCCTTAAGTACACAGTGTTGCCATTTCTAAACACTTTAAATTAATTTATTTGAATTCAATAAATGTTAATTCAGACTTTTTTAAAACAAACTATCACCGACTGAATACTAACCTGGTTTCTTTAATTAATGCCTTTATCAAAGCTAATTTTTCGGGGTTTTTCTCCCGGTTATTGGATTTTTTTTTAAAAAAAACCGGTTAAAATCGGGATAAAAAATAACCAAACCAGCATTAACTGAGAACGCATTGATAATCCTCGTATTTCTAGTAGTTATGAAATTGAAAAGGAAATACATTTTAACAACATAATAATTAGTACAGTACATATCAATTGCATATCAAGAAAAATTATCGCAAATCGTAGAAATCTGCATGAAACCAATGATGTAATTCATAATAAAATATAACCCGTACACTCTTACATTTGGCAGATATAGATTACACAGAGTGCTCTATGAATAAATCTAGATACGAAATAATAAAATACAATTCAGTAGCTACAAAAGAAAAAGAAAACTCTTGGAGAAGCTCACCTTGAAGACAATTGCTTTTCTAACTGGCAATAAAACAATACTTAATGAAAGAAAAGAAAAAAATTAAAATATATTGTGAACCCATTTCCCTTCTTTGGTTTAAGGCACAAAAGATAGCTTTTGTCAATGAAAGATCGGTTGAATTCGCTAAGATTGCGACTGCTAAGGAAGGGATAGATTAGATATTAATTTGTTCGTACTAAAGGACAAATGAAGAACATGTTGAGATCCAGAATGTTACAAGAGTGGCAATTTAAATGGGATACATATGATGCGGGTCGATGGACCAGATGGTTCTTTATAAAAGTAAAACTCAAGAGAACTGAAGACGACTTTGACTTGAACCAGATTTATACAGAACACTAGTGATCCTTAAACATCGATAGTTCAACTATCGATACTGCAGTCGGTAGTTTTCCCAAACATTCGGTTGAAATATAAATAGTTTCAAAACTATCGATAGAATCGCCGAGAGAAAACTATTGATAAATTTTTCCCCGGCGATACTATCGATAGCTGTTCTTCTAGTTGATATTTTAGAAACTATCAAGTTTTGAAACGATCTATAATTAAAGTCGATGGTTTTAAAACCATCGACTGAAAATGCAGTATAATTGAGCATGAATATTGTTGTAATTGCCAAGTTATGTAAGTTTCAATATCTGAAAACTTTATTTATGTTATTTATACATTTTTTGAATTTTGTAGGTACATCTTTCTGCTAAATTAATTGAAATAACAGTTCTGCCAGAGAGACTGGTGGATTTTCCATTGGAGCGTGGGACTTTTTTTACGTCTTTCGGGTGGTGGAGGTTCTCGTGTCGTACCCATGAGTGTCTTGGTGGAGGAATTGGATACCTTTTTCCGCTTTCGACAAATCTCGTCCTGCGCCGACATATTGTTTGGGCTACTTCACAGCGGTCCATTCCTTTGTACCGCAAGGCTTCGACCAGATCAGGGTAAAGCTTTGCTCTTCTAACTGGCAAGAATACCAAGAAATATATCAAAATCAACCAAAAAAGTTTCCTCAAGCTTTATTTTCTATATTTCAGAGAAACCAAATGTTCTCGAGAAAACATTCTAAGAAATTCCTTAACCTGCTGATGATGAAAATAGCAATAAAATGTCAACAATCCATATCCTACGCCACTTTATATCAAAGTATTGCAGTTGTTAAGAAATTGAACAAATCCGGCACAGACAAAATTCAAAATATTTAAGTAATGAACCTTCCAATAAACTCAATTATTTATATATTAAATCGTTTTAATAAGTGGATGCTACTAACTTATTACCTGAAAATAAGCCACAATAACCATACTTCCTATGTTACAGCAGGACTTAAAACGGCCTCAATATTTCGATCTATCATCTTGTTCAGTTCAACTGTGAAAATCTTTGAGAATTAGTTTACGGCAGATTATTAGAACAATTTAGTTCAGAGAGACGCACTCAACATTTCATCTCTTGAATAATGGCTAACGCATTGGAATACAGCTATGAGCGTTCGTAAGCCGAAAGCCAATAATACTCAGATAAAATTATACCTCCCCACCTCTGTGAAGATAACATTGTATGAGTGACTTAATTCAGATATCTACAAAGTAGACCGGAAGGTCGTTGTACACTTTAAAGTGGGTGCGACATATAGGTTTCAATAATTCATCCATATCAAATGAGAGTATTAATTTGTATTTACCAGCCTGGATAAAAAAACTCCAAGCTTTAAATAAAAAGCACATAAACATGCTTACAGCTCGAAAACTTAGTAATAATAAAAATTATAAATAGAAGAGTTTTTAATTAAAATAGTGGTAGTACTGTTATAAACACATTTATGTATATCTAGTTGTTGGGTTTTATATACGTCCTTTGATGGTATCATCTACCTTTGGAAAATTATTACAGATGTGAATGATTCTAATGCAAATACATTCACAAGCATCACTTATTAACAGTCTATCACACAATGAATGTCGGTCTTTCAAATCAGCCTCATACGTTAATTGGCGCTATCACTGGAACGGAAAATGAGCTGGCAAGCCTTAAGGGTGACCACGACAGGAGGACTCTCGATAAGATAATTTTTTTATGAAAAGGATGCACTGGATAAAGTGATAGTGACATAGTTTTGATAATTCTACCATATCAAATTTAGCGTCATCTGGTTGGAGGCACATTTTGCAATCCCAGGAAATGAATTAACCAATCAATTTGTCGAAATTGATGCATATTGTGGCTTAATTTTAATTATATATGCCGCTTATTCATTCGTTCAAAAAAACGTTGCAAAGAATACGCACATGTTAATTGGATAATTTTAATTAAATTTCTAATTGCTAATAAATCTTCCATTCATTTTGTAACAAAATACTGCCTATTCCCATCCTATATTTTTAGAAATTGTCCTTGTGGAAGATACGGAGATGGCGATCATTTTTTTATTGCAATCACAGTAACAATTTTCATTTGGACAATTCTTCCGAAGGGCATTAAACTTTTTTGTTGAAACCTTTGGCAAAAAATTATTTTCTTTTAAAATGACTTTCATATGTGCTTGAAATTTCAAGGCAGATCTACAATTCTTCAACTGCAAATTAAAAAATTTAGGCTTTTTTTTACTATGTCGTTAAAGACTTTTGGAGGGCTTTTCCTTTCGGAAAAAAAGAAAAATCTCTTTAAATATATATTGATTTTCTTTTATAAATTGACTTTAGTACATTAATTTAGTTACACTTTGAGCTTTTTTTCTTTTGGGGGGCTGTGGTTCCCTCTTGAATAGTTCGTATTTGATGCCACTGAATTTGACATTCTATTATATATAATATTATTTTTGAGGATTATATTGTTATCCTGGATATATTTTGTTTTTTTTTTTAATAGTCCAGTCAACGAAGGTCCAAAATGGGGGTTAAAGAACATTAAATCATATAGTTAACATTAAATCATTAACTAAAATTAACTATTAACATTAAATCATTAACTCGCGGCGCCATCTTGGATCTCATCCCCTTTTTTAGTTTTCCCTGAATATCTCGAAAGCTCTTCAATATTCAAATTACATGTGATTTTACAAATTAAAGAGCGTGAAATTCCGTACAAATGATAATTTTTAGATTTCTTCTAGCTTTAATAGTTTTCGAGAAAACTGATCTCAAAGTTTGTCGCCATCTTGGATTTAATCCTCTTTTTTAAAAGTTTTCTTACATATGTCGAAAACTGTTCAATTTTCAATTCCATGTAATACAAAATATTAATTATCGTAAAACTCCTTACAAACACATGCTTTTTTTATATTTCTTTTAGCTTTAATAATTTCTGAGATAATGGGTCTCAAAATTTTCCACCATCTTCGATTTTATCCCCCTTTTTTAGTTTTTCTTAAATATCTCGAAAACTATTTCATTTTCAAATTACATGTCATACAACAAATTAATGAGCGGAAAATTCCCAACAAATGTATGTACATTTTTTGAAGCTATAATAGTTTCTGAGAAATTTCAGAATAACAAAAAGGGGGGGGGGGGGGGGTGGATAAAATCAAAGATTGGAGCAAATTTGAAATTCATTATCTCAGAATCTATTAAAGCTATAAAAAATAACAGCACGAGTCTGTAGAATATTTTAAGCTCTTTAATTTGCCGACTACATGTAATTTTTAAATTGAATAGCTTCAAAATATTAAAAAAAATTAAACACGGTGATGAATTCAAAGACGGAGGAAAACTTTGAGACCCATTACCTCAGAATCTATTGAAGCTAGAAGAAAACTAAATGCATTTATATGTAAAGAAATCTACTCTTTTTAGCTTGTTATATCAATTGCAATTTAAAAACTGAACAGTTTGGCTGACAACCTAAGATGTGCGGTGGGATAAATTTATCCCAGATTTTTTTAACTATAATAATTGATAAAAAAATTGTACTTTTAAAGACAGATAATGTTCTGAATATATTTAATCGAAAGTTAAAGATTTTCTTTACGCCTAATATTTGTTTCAAAATATATTTTCATGCTCTAAAAAATTAAAGAAATCTATTGCCAATAAAGGGCGTGATTTTAAAAATTATTTTCAAGAAATTTGATTAAATTTTCAATGGTACTGTAATTTTTTAAAAAGTAAGAGGACTTGAAATATGTAGTAAAACAATTTTTCCAATAAAATACCGCATGCAAGTTTATGAAAAAAAGCTTCAAGTAGGAGGGACAGACGTCGTCCCATCCACTGTCAAAGGGTTAAAATCTATATTGATTGTCTTGTAAAATTAATACAATATGTACATATTATTTACTTTTAAAAGATTTTATTTTTATTTTCGTCCCAAGCTAACAATAACATCACTTTACTGTACATATGCATTGAGGGATTCCAGTTATCCGTCTATTCGGTTATCCTTCACAGCTCTGATTGAATGCATACAAGATTATCTCTGTAAATTTCAGAGTCTTTTTAAAAGTGATTTTTATTCTGTAGTATTAATAATTTTTTACGACAAATCTACTTTTGAAGATTCCTTAAAAGCAAATGAGTATTTTAATGAAAATTAGCTGTAATTTTTGATTAACTTATTTGTATCTTGTTGAAGACCATATCAGAATCCGTCTTCAATTAAAGAAAATTTAGACAAGAGAATTCCATTATTTGTTGCAGATTAGCAGACATCTGACATGAACTGGTTAACAGTAACGGTATTTGATCAAATAAAATTTTTAAAAACACACTTTTGCCTTCATTTAATGTACTATATAAAATACCATTATTTTTTAAAATAGTTGTACTATAAATAAAATTGTTCCAATCCTTCTTGTTAATTTGCACTGCAAATTATTTCTCTTTCAAACGCGCTGTTCTTTTATTAAAGAGTGGTGCAATTAAGGAAAACAAAATGCGACTGTTTTCACCACAGAGAAAAAGGATCCGAGGTCTCACTCGTGAAGTGAGAGAACTAGAAACCAAAAACTGAACACCATAATGTTCTTGGACGTTGATTGTGGCTGGCTTTGTGGTTCTATGCCATAGAGACAAGCTTATTTATTATTTTTATTGGATTTATTTAGCTTAGAATTATTATTGTGCTTAATTTTTTTTATGGTATTTGTTTTCTTTTCTGTATATACTTCTCTGTGGATTCCTGCTTTTTCAAATGGAAAATTCAGAAGGCGTAGTTAAAGAGGAAGTTGTACCATCTTGTGTACCTTTGTATACCATGATCCTCTCATAATAACAAGTAGGTTTAATAAGTGTTTCTAACTTTTATAAAAGACGATTTGCATAAATAAATAAATTGGAAACATTTATTTTCGCTTTAATAAATAAAGTAAGGAAGTTTTTTTTTCATGAAATTGCAGTGCACTTTTAAACTGCTCATCTTTATGGATTAATACTGAGTGTCCATGCAATATACGTTGTCAATTTTCGTATTTTTTATATTTATTGCTGAATAATATGACGTAGAATTAAAAATATTCCCGAAACATATCGATCCTTTGCTTATCATTATCCAAATATTTATTGTTAACTGCTATAATAATTTCCAAGCTATAATTCTTTTATCATTAAAATTAATTATATTGAGATTATATGTCAATATAAATACCGCTGTATATTACAAATTATGTATGTAATAATATATGTATGACTATATTACAGATATTAAAATAATGTTTCTAACATTTTTAGATTATTTTGATTTTGAGGAGTTGGTTTGTGATAGGGTAGATCCTCCACTTTTTGCGACTAGATTAATGTGGAGTTTACGGTACCCACTTACTTCATTCCTCTTAGGATCGCCAACTCCATATTAAATTATTGTTTTCTGCATTCCTTTTTTCATAAATTGAAATCTGCAGCTAAAATCAGCTCGGGTAAATTCCATTACATATCGTTATAAATTCATAAAAAATCCACATTTAAAATAACAGAAAATAATGAACTAAAATACATATTGCATAAAAAACGATTTATTGTGGTTGCAAATTCGTTAAAATGTCTTTTAAAAATATTATATTAGTGTGGGCAAAACTGGTGCAAATAAGGTTAATTTATTTAAAAATTCATAACTCAAAATCTAAAATATTCTTCAGAAAAATATTATAACTATCCGAAAGCCAATAAAATTTGCTAAAGAATAGTATAAGTATGATTTAATATGCTTTAAACAGTCATCCACTGTGAAATTTCAATTTCAAATTTTCTCTTAATGTGGCCAAAAGTAGAGAATCTACCTATGAAATTTTACAGTATGAAAATTGTTATTTGTGCTCAAAAATGCAAAGTAATTTTAGACGTGTATTCTATGTTCAAAATGGACTGTTGTTAAATTGAATTGAATAAGGAATCGGTTAAGTATCTCTGCAGTCTGATTAAGGCTATATTGCATTTTAAGTTCTTGTTTTTATTAATATTTTTTAAATGTGAATAATGTTTAGAATTTTCCAAATGAATATTAAACTATTCATTCTTATTTCTATTAATTAAATAAAGGAAGTTTATCTAATAAACATATTATGTAAAACTATTTTATTAAGGATATCAAAAGATTTTGATCTGTTTTAATTAACACATCTTGACATAAGAAAGTTACTTGTAAATGACTTTCTTAGAATTCTAATTACTAATTTTTGATTAGGAACCCTCTCGGTTGAATATTTCTTTACTAATAATTATTTATGACAATGAGGTGGTGCCTTTTATTAAAGAAATTATTTTGTTTTATATAAATGGGAATGTACTAGAAATTTGCTTGTTGTTTCAGGAACTCGGTCAATGTGTAAGCTGGTCTGTCTACAGGATGGCTGCAGAAGAATGACTTAAATCCTAGATTCCATCCATGGAGTATCTTCTTCAACAATATATATTATGAATTTACAATTAAAAATTTGATAAGATGATTTAGTTAACCAGTTATCTTCAGCAGTTATATAAACTCTTAGTTCAAAACTGATCAAGTGGTTGTTTACGTTAGGTAAATCATTGCATGGTGCTATTCAACAAATGAAATATGGATAAGTTTATAGACTAACTACCCTGAATAGCATTCAAATAAAACGTTTGATCTTATATTTGAGTTAATTTTGCTGTAAAAAATGTATTACATCTTGAATGTATAAATTGTCAAAAGCTACTGATGCATGACACTAATAAATTAGATAAACATACCGTTTTTTTTATATATATATTTTAGAGAATATGATATCTCATCAATTTGCATGACTGATTTTAACTTATATTCATTGTTTTATTTAAAGTTAATATATATTTATTTTTTCTAATCCAGAACACAAAGAGGAGGCATGAGATTTTTTAAATTTCTTCTTTTGTTAAATGATGATTAAACATGCCCAAATGATGAACAATAATCTGAAATGCAAGTTCAGAAAAAGTTAAAATAGGTTTTACGCTTCTAATTCTTGATGTTATCGTTATAGATAAGCTTGCAAATGTTATTCCAATAAAGGGAAAATTTGCTTATACTGTTTAATCAAAAATTATAATTTCACAATAAAATTTGTACCATGCTGGACAGTGTGAGGGTAATATGTCGGGAGTTTAAAATCATGACCTAGGATCATCCTATGTACAATGATCATTCAATTATGCTCAGCTCATGGTTTATTTTATTAATCTTTTATATTGAATGTTTTTAAACTATACAAACCAAATTGCTGTTTCTAGTCAATGTTTGATAGAAATGTTATGAGGTTGCAAAGTTTTGTAATTTATTATGTTGGTTCAATAAAAAATGTTACATTATTTTGTGTATTAAATATTTATTATAACAACTTAGCAAGGGAATTTGTTGTTAGGGTTGGAAAACTTCAGAAAAATAAACATCAAAAATGAAATTTATTCTATAGAGATTGCATTTTATCAATTTTTGTATCTCAAATAATATTATTAAAAATTAATGTATTGGTGAAGTTTTAATATATTTGAAAAGAAATAGTATAATATTAACATAATTTTTAAAAAATGAATTTCCTGCAGAGTTAAAAAAATCACAAATAAATTTTCTTTATGGAAATTACTTTGTATCTTGAATAAGAATGAATGCTGATTTCTTAAAATTAATTTATTTTTGAAGTGTTAATGGATTCTGAAAGAGGTAGTATATTAACTTTATCAAGAAAAATTCAATTCCTGCAGTTTCTTTTTAAAAATATATGATCTATTATAAAATTTACGATAAAGAATAAATGAAATTGATTAATTTGAAAAATACTTATTATACATCCATATGTTTTAAATTATTGGTACTCTAGTAGAGACGAATAATGTTTTAATGTTCCATATTTACTTTTAATTTCTGTATTAAAAAATATGTGAGTTTAGTGAAAGAAACATTATTTTAAAATTACACGATTTAGGCTGTTCAAATTAACATTGTATCAAAGGAAATTAGATATTCTTAAATTTAATAATCGTTTGACAACGAGTTACAAATACAATAAATACTTTAATAATTGATTACATCGTTGTCATAACGATAAGTAATGGTTTCGTTTCCTGTTGCATCGCAGTGGCGTCACGCTGACGCACCCTGGTTAGTTCCCTAGTTCGCAATAGTTGGCGTACTGTCTATGTGAAGTTCAATGTTAAAAAAGTTGCCATTAGGGACTATGGGAGTGAGACCTGATTCTTCTTCTCTGTGGATTTATCTATGGTATTTGGATATATGATCAAAGCTTCCTCATTTGTAGAAATTGGGGTTAGCCATTTTTAGTCTCCTATTCCGAATGTAATCCGTCCTGAATAACATGAGGTAATTCAAAATTGTGAGTGGGGAGTAACTTCAGGAAACGCTGATGTCGATAATAACTTGGATCATGTTCTAAACTTATTTATGCCCTTTCATTAAGTAGTAAAAGTTTTAAATTATAGGGTCTTGGCTACCCCCTTTGTTTTTATTTATTTCTAAATGAGTAAAATATAAATAAGATTGATATATTTTTTTCTTAGACATTTCTGCATTCATTCTATAATAAACGCTGTTTTTATATTAAATAGTGGTGAAAGTAAGCAAAATCAAATGCGACTGTGTTGAAACTCTTTGTCAGGGACAAACGGCTTCCGAGTTTTCAATATGGAGTTGGATATATGAACAAAGAGCCGTAATTTATCGAAATTTGGATTAGCCACTTCGTTGTTGTCCCGCAATTCGAATGAAATCCATCAGGAATGACGCTATTTTGGATATTCATTATCTACTCTATTAAAATTCGAAGGTAAACAAACGTATGTATGTATGTATGTATGTCCCTCTATCTTCTCACGAACCGCCGAACGGAGAAGCGCGCGGAAGGTACCAAAAGATGGGGAATAATCCAGGGAAGCCATTTCGGCCATTTAAATTTCGAAATTTTAATTAGTGAAAAAGATATTAATTAAAAACTAACTGACAACAATGCTTTTCATTGTTTGGGATACTTTATAACAATACTTTTCATTGTTACAGCGCAATTCAAAATTTATTTTATTGTTGAAGTCGTTTACTTTAAGGAACATTGTTACAACAACAATAAAAAAGTGACGCTGACAGAAATAAAAAAAATGTATTGTTGAAAGTGTATAAATTCTTTTTTTTATCCCGTGATATTTTGTCACACAAAATCATTTTAACGAAATTAAAAGGGGTGTATTATTTCTGTAAAGTTATGTGCCGAAAGATATAGATTAGTTATGTTAGTGATTTTAATCATTATTCATTGATTTGATAAAGTTTAAATATTTGTGGAAGCTTCTATTTTAAGCTGATATTTGGAAGTTACTATTTTTGCTTTGTTCAATTCTCGCTTTTTCCGATGCCTAAAAGAAAAAGAGGAATTACAGGGGATGCTGCCAGTAGACGGGAGGCAATTAGAAAACGTGAAAGGAGAGTTGTTGAAACTGAAGAAGAAAGAAGAAGCCGATTGTCCAACTATGGCACAACGTGGCCAGGACAGAAGAGCGGAAGAAACAGAAGAACAAAGAAATAGCCGATTGGCAGTAATGGGACAACGTAGCCAGGAGAGAAGAGCCGAAGGAACAGACGAACAAAGAAATAGCCGATTGTCAGCCATGGTACAACATGCAAAAGAACGCCGTCTGAATGTTATTGAAGGACAAAATCAACATCAGATACAAACTTTTTATGCAGCTAGAACTGTTCTGAACTGAAGAACACAACTGTGGAGAAATGGACAATCTCTGTCTGAAATGCGGAGGGTTGTATTTCCGGGATGAAAAGAATACCAGAGGAATTTACACTCATTGTTGTCATAATGGAAATATAATTGAGCAGGCTTCAGTTTATCCAGTGAGAATGAAAGGATTGATGGATGGCTCCGGTGAATTATCAGTGCATTTCAAAGGTCGTAGGTACATAAGGTCGTACCAGTGCTTCAATGGGTGCACAGATTGTACCGTCTACAGGGAGAGGAGCGTATTGCTTCAGAATTCATGGCCAGATTTATCACAGGACCTCTCATCTACACCCAGATGAAGCAGGAGGTGAAAACACTAATACAACACACTTCAACAATATTATAACACACATTAGGCATGTGTCACGTGACCTCAGGTATTATTCGATTTAGCCCGTGCAACGCCGGGCCATACAGAAGAGCCGAAGAAACAGAAGAACAAAGAAAAGAGAATACGTTTTGGGGGGAACGTAACGTTCACGTTAGCGACAATATATGTAAAAAAAATAAATCGGAGGCGGGCATATGAAAATTAGTAATAAAAAGACTAGATTTGAAGGAACATTTACATTTCTTGGAGAAAGTAAGTGACAATATTTGTTGAAAAAAAACGGAGCCGGGCATATGAAAAAATATGGATCCGAAGACCTCACGTGATCTCACTTCTCTCCGCCCGGGAATATCCCATTATTCAAGATTCCCCGTGCAACGCCGGGTCATGCAGCTAGTCTACTCTATTAAAATTCGAAGGTAAACAAACGTATGTATGTATGTATGTCCTTCTATCTTCTCACGAACCGCGGAACGGAGAAGCGCGCGGAAAGTACCAAAAGATGGGGAATAATCCAGGGAAGCCGTTTCGGCCATTTATATTCCGAAATTTTAATTAGTGAAAAAGATATTAATTAAAAACTAATTGACAACAATGCTTTTCATTGTTTCGGATACTTTATAACAATACTTTTCATTGTTGCAGCGCAATTCAAAATATATTTTATTGTTGAAGTCGTTTACTTTAACGAACATTGTTACAACAACAATAAAAACATGACGCTGACAGAAATAAAAAATTCGTTGTTGGAAGTGTATAAATTCTTTTTTTTCCCGTGATATAACGTCCAACAAAATCATTTTAACGAAATTAAAAGGGGTGTTTTGTTTCTGTTAAGTTATGTGCCGAAAGATGTAGATTAGTTATGTTAGTGATTTTAATCATTATTCATTGATTTGATCAAGTTTAAATATTCTATTCTAAGCTGATATTTGGAAGTTATTAATTATAATAACATAGCTTATTATAATTAATTATAATTATAGTATAGAATAGCTTATAATTATTAATATTCGATAGATATTATTATGACATAACATTATAAAGGTTATGTATAATGTTATGATGTATGCATTTTAATAGATGATGTATCTTTTTAATAGATGATGTAAACTATTAAAACTCTTTTTAATAGTTTAGATAATTATATCTAAACTATTAAGACTCTTTTAAAAAGTTTCTATAATGAAACTACATTAACATAAAAAATGACGTTGACAGAAATAAAAAATGTATTATTTGAAGTGTATAAATTATTTTTTCATCCAGTGATATAACGTCAAACAGAATCATTTTAACGAATTGCCGAATTTACAAGCGTGTTTTGTTTCTGTAAAGTTATGTGCAGAAAGATATAGATTATTTATGTTAGTCCTTTTAGTCATTATTCATTGATTTGATCAAGTTTAAATATTTCTGGTAGCTGCTATTTAGGCTGATATTTCGAAGTTAGTATTTTTGCTTTGTTCAATTCTCACTTTTTCCGATGCCCAAAAGAAAAAGAGGAGTTACAGGGGATGCTGCCCGTAGACAGCAGGCAATCAAAAAACGTGAAAGGAGTGTGCCTGAAACTGACGAAGAAAGAAACTGCCGATTGTCAGTAATGGCACAACGTAGCCAGAAGAAAAGAGCAGAAGAAAACAGAAGAACTAAGAAATAGCCGATTGGTCAGACACGGCGTGTCACGTGACCTCAGGGAATGACTCATTATTCGAGATAGCCGTGCAACGCCGGCCACGTATGTATGTAATGTATCTTGCTTCATGTGTTTCTGAACTGGACGCGGGAATATGAAAAAATATTTATCCCCAGCAACGCTGGTTTATCTAAGCGTTTGTGTCACATGACCTCACTTCTTGCCTCCGCCAGGGAATGACGCATTATTCGAGATAGCCCGTGCAAGATATTTGGAAGTTACTATTTTTTCTTGTTCAATTCTCGATTTTCCGATGCCTAAAAGAAAAAGAGGAGTTGCTGGGGATTCTGCCTGTAGACAGCGGGCAATTAGGAAACGTGAAAGGAGAGTTGCTGAAACTGACGAAGAAAGAAACCGCCGATTGTCAACTATGGCACAACGTGGCCAGGACAGAAGAAAAAGAAGAACAAAATAATAGCCGATTGACAGTAATGGCACATGGCACAACGTGGCCAGAAGAGAAGAGCGGAAGAAACCGAAGAATAACGAAATAGCCGATTGTCAGACATCGAGGAATGAGACACGGAGACGCGGCCAGGATAGAAAAGCGGAAGAAACAGAGGAACAAAGAAATAGCCGGTTGTCAGACATGGCACAACGTAGCCAGGAGAGAAGAGCCGAAGAAAACAGAAGAACAAAGAAATAGTCGATTGGTCAGACAAGACACGTGACCTCAGCGAATGACACATTATTCGAGATAACCCGTGCAACGCCGGGTCATACAGCTAGTAGATAATTAATTTTTGAGGATATTATATGTTCCAGAACTCTTATTCTGAACTGTTTCATTTCATTACCGCACCAGTTGCCCATTCACCGCTTTTTTTCAACTCACCATACCCATCCAGGACATCGAAACAGTTTGTTGGAATAAAGTTATGAAAAATAAGTTATGAATCTAGTGAAAATTCTCGTGGGCAACGAATCCCTTCTATCACCAGATCCAAACACGGATCAAATTATTAACCTCCACCCAAGTTCAAGTGATCTTCCATTCTTTGCGCCTCTTCACTTCCACTCATACAGTGCACAAATCAACCGAATCAATATATGTTTTGAATCTTTCTTTCCCCAGGTTGCACAAAAGGTCTTTTAATATGTTACACTAACGTATAAATAATTTTCTATTTTGTTTAGTTTAGTTTAGTTATATTAACGCCCCGTTTTGAAGAAACACGAGGGCTATTTTGGGACGGACCTCGTAATTTTGAACCTCTGTCAGATGACGAGGACGACACCTGAGCTGGCACCCCCCTCTCCAAACTTCCAAATAATTTTCTATTGTTCATTCCATCTCAATCATCTGTAATGTTTCAATTTCATTTTATGCCTAGTGAGAGCCTAAGGAGAACTGTTGTCCATTAAGCATTCTGGGGAAAAAATCAAATGGAGAGTGATCAGGGGAGAAGGTGGATATTGAAGTACAGGAATGTAATGGTTTTACCGGTAATTCGGTATCAAGAAGGAATTTTGAGAAAGCGCCTTGCAATGTGGGAGCGCTGAAGATTCTTCCTTCCCCTTGACGGCAAGTTTTGAATGCCTCTAATCACGAGCTATATGCATGCTCTGTACATATTTCAACTGGATAAATACTATTCTAACTTGTGGGTCACAAGATATTCTTTGCTTGTTCTGCGGGAAATGTAATAATCTCTTTACATTTGAAAAATATTTCAAAAGTTCAGGAACTTTTTGGACATGGTAGTATTTGATCAAACGAAATTGTTGTAAAAAAAGAAGCGATTGATACGACATAGGCTTTTTTCATTTCAGAGGAATATATATAAGTCAATAATGGAACGATGTAATAGTTGAATTATTTAATTGATGTCAGCTAACCATTTGTTACAATTTTGCGATATTTATTTACACGTGAAAACGGGCTACAGCATCTGTGAAGTATATGCAGTCTTTTAAATGAAGCGCATTTTATTTAAATTACTGCTATTCAAAGTTTTTGCTGCGGATTAATTTTTCTAGGAGTGTACCGATCATGCATATTTATTGTATTTCAGAGATACGCCGGACCGTTGAAATGAAATGACTATCAAACTGACATTTTGCTTTTTATATCTATTTATAATTATCTATATTAATTTTTCTTTACGCGTTGTTTCACTCTCTTAATGTGCCTCCCTCCAATTGCTGTTTATCTTTAGGTAACCAGTATGCAATTATACAAACAAGGGAAATAAGTTGCGTATTTGCTTATAAAAATACATAATTTATATTCATGTGAGACATCTAAATGTTTGGAAAAATTGTACATTTTTTTCTGTACAAAACCCGTAAGAAGAAATATATCTTAAACTTTCAAGATATTTTTTAAGGTTAGGTTAGGTTAGGTTAGGTTATATTAACGTCTCGTATTGAAGCAACACGAGGGCTATTTAGGGACGGACCTCGTAATTTTGAACCGCGGTCAGATGACGAGGACGACGCCTGGGCTGGCACCCCCCTCTCCAAGCTTCCGCGCCACACCAGCGGGAGGGCGTTTGGCCACTACGTATGATTTGGCGTGCAACGGGCCCCATACACGGCGGATCTTCAGTGGAATCGGGTTTCGAGCCTGCGACCTTTCGGTCCCGAGGTCGGGACCTTACCACTAGGCCACCGCGGCCTCGATATTTTTTAAGATTACGCGATAAATGAATATTGTGTCGATTCAATCTAAAGTGTGATTAGGAAGAAACTAGTACAAAGAAGAAATTTTGTACAAATTTACATACATACTAAATATGCAAATTAATCTAAAAATTAAATTTAGATGTAAATCTTGTTGATATTACCTTACCGTCTTATTCAGCTTTTTCGTAATGCGCAAAATCTTGATGAGTAAATGAACAGGAAGTTTAGGCTGACAGATCTAAAAAACGAAAATTTACTAGAGACAAAACATCAGTAATTTCAATTACGTAAAAACTACAAGCATGCACTGAGATTCAGAAACCATGAGCAAATTAAAATAAATACCTTATTCACAAATGAACTGAAGATCGAAAGATGTCGTTTGCACAGAAGAAATCGAAATCCTTTTTCTGATAATGAAAATCGGAATTTATTGGTATTGAAGGTTACAATTCACACCAACAGATGGCAGGTATTGAAAGAACAATATGTTCCATGTGTATGCGAATGTAAAAATTTGAAATTCAACAAGCTAGATGATGACATTTGGCACAGAATTGCAATACTTTTATCAAATTCTGGACTTAACTTTCAAACGAGCGCGTATGTATAAGATACACTAGAAAAGAATTTCGTTTTACATCTTTTTACCAGAGGGCGCTACGAAAACTTGAACTTTTGTATTCCTCCAGCGCCTTTTAAAGGCCGTTTGCCAGCGTTTTGAATTTCATAGAACTCTGTGAATCTGCTAATTGTATTTCAGAGATACGCCGGACCGTTGCAAAGAAATGACTATTAAATTGTCTTCTTGCTTTTCATATCTAAATTGCAATTTATTTTTTTACTTTCAAATTGTCTTATCAGTTATGTATGAAAATGTAAATATTTGAGTTGAAATATTTTCACTTAAATTTATTTTACATTGATCAATTTATATTGTTTTTGTGTTTTATGTTTACATTCCTTTTTAAATGAAAATAGTTTAAAAAATTGCCGTCACATTCCAATAAATTCCTGAACCTTCTGATAATAAACCGTTGGAAATAGTAGTATAAACAGTACATAATCACATAAATATCAACAGACAAGATCCTACACCACTCTTCTTGATTTCAACTCATAGTTTTCCAATTGTCAAGAAATTTAGCGACTCCTGCTCATAATGAAAATCAAATAATTGCACTACGAACCTTCCAATTATTTCAATTACTAATACCCTAAATCATTTGAATAAGCGGCTGTTTCTAATTTATTAAATGAATTCCTGGACATCAACCATTATAATCATGCTTTCTATGTTAGAGCAAAACTTGAAATTACCTCAAAATTTCCTATCTTGTTTTTGTACAATTGCCGAAATATTTGAAAAGAATTTGAGACGAAAGCAATAATACTCAGATAAAATAATATTTCCTCCCTCCCACCTCTTTGAAAATTTGATTTTAACGGATATCTATAGTGATCCCCAAAAAAGTTCGTTTTATACATTAAATGGTGGTTAAGGTTTTCATAATTCGCCAATATCAAATTTTTTCTTTACCAGCCCGGATATGAAAATCCTAGCTTTATATGAAATCTACAAGGGCCAAGTCTTTCTCAGTTTAACTATACTTATTTTAAAAATTATTTATATAATATATTTTTATTAAATTAGTGGTGGAATAAAAAATACATTCTTGTACATTTAAATGTTTTATTTCATATACAAACGGTATTGTATAAATAATTTTACAGATGTGGATGATTCTAACGCCAATCTATTCAGGCAAAATGAAATACTTACGAAATTATTTCGTAATAAAAATGTCAATCTTTAAAATCAAACCCATACCGGCATTTACCCTAGAATTGTACAGAGGACATGGAGGCGCAAGCTCAAGGACCATTTCGGGAAATTTCTGTTAGTGGATTTTTTAAAAGAAAAGTATATACGAGATAAAATGTACAATAAAAGTTTAATGGTATACATTCAAAATAACCCTTATAGCGCTTTGGCCTAGATTTCTCTATGGGAAATCTGGCCGGGTTTAAATACCATAATTAAATCTATCGACCACTGTAAAAGTGCTGTATATTTCTTTTCAGTTTATCAAGGAAAACATATTCAACTTCTCTACCACTATACTATTATATGTTTGAAATCTACTTATATATGCATGTGTTATGTCAGCTCTTAACAGCGTAGAGGTTTTTGTTGTAAGCTGAGTGTTGTCCTCTATTTCCTCCTGTCGTGAAATTTTCTCATAAAACCGCTACCGATTGTGTAACATATCAACGAAGCTTCCACAATATTTCGATTTTATGAACGAGAGTTGAAGATAATCTTTTGTGCTTACGAAATTTAAAAAAAAGCAACTGACTTTGGTTTTGTCGGAGTATAAAAATAATGCAAAATCCACTAACAGAAATACAAAAAAATTATAAATTGAAGAATGCAACTCTTTAAATAAAAGGAGTCTTTCAAAAAGATTTTTTTCTTTTTTCCTAGAACGGCTAAGAAGTAAATATGTAAATATTCATTTCAAAATTAAATAAGAAAAAGAAAGAAACCTTTTAACAAAAACTAAACTATTCTAAATAGTTCTGCGATCTTGAATTAAATACAAAGAAAGGAAATGAACGATACAGCATAATTCAACAAAAAGATCTCCCAGAAGTGGAAAAATAAATTTATTCTATTTTACTACTTCTATTTAGTTCCGCATAGATGAATCAACATAATTTTTTTAAAAAAGAGAGGAAGCTTTACAACTACGATATAATGTCTGTTTATCCCCAGTGCATGCTTATTTGTAGACGTAGACACACTGTCTGACAAACTGCTAAACTTGGCTAAAAGACACCTGTCATATAGCAGTAATTTAATCATATATTTTAACAAAAGGATTCAGTGTTTCCAAACTCTCAGAGGAAAGAAATACACAAAATAAACAAAAATATCCTGAATGTTGATATTAAATCATCTCAGAATAAAAAAAAGTATCCCTAATTTATAGACAGACTATCTGAGCTGAATCTCTTTGGTTCGTAGCCAAACCAAACCTCGTGACCGTCGCAGATTTCGCTGGATTTTTATATAAGAGATAAAATAATTTTCTATTCAATACTGAGTTATTAAAATGGTCATTTTGAGGGGATAGGTTGTAACGGCGAAATCTATTCAGGTTTAACTACATTTTTTGCCCACCACAGTTCGGCAAGAGGATAATTTTTTTTTTTTAATTTTGATTGATATGTACATATTTATCTTAAATTTGATTGATAAAAAAAGAATATTGTTTTATATTTTGTTTTTTTTCACACATGTAGTTATATGTAGAAAAGTTAAAATGACAATTTTTCCCCCTAAAAACGGGCATATAATAATTTTTACATAATAGTATATGTACTCGAGAAAAATCGAATTTATTTAGTTTTTATCTATTAATGTAAAGAACCGGAAAGTATATGTATACGTGGAAATAAATAATTTATTGACCTTGTATTTTTCTGAAAAACAAGTTGTTTCTTCAGTATATTTAGCGTTTATTTCAAATAGTAATTAAATTTTTGGGTAGTATTTCTCAAACTTTACACTGGTAATAAACATTCCTTAAAGAACTAAGTATCACAACTAAGTTTTTTCGCTCGTCCTCAACTCATTTATAAGGGAAAATTCCCTTTCTAAGGGTACATTAGTGCCGACATATAAAATACTTTCAATAATTGTAAGAAAGTTCATATGGTTCAAGATATACATGTAAAGTGAAAAAATATACCAAACCTTTCGGTTCTAACATTAACGGTGTTACATTCTGTCTTTTCTTACGGTGTCATGTAGTTAGAAATAATTGATAGCTTCCTACTGATTTGCATACGACTTGCATTAATTTTAGTGTTAAGTAATAATTATTATATTTTATCCTACGCCGGCATGATACTGTTTTGAATAGAGAATTGGCGATGTCAACAAATATATGAGTAGCAGAATACGCTACATGCGTCTGACGGTGCATCCATGTCTTTCAAATAAGCGCTGCATGAAAAGAGGAAACCTGCCTTTATATATTATTCGTTTAATGTGGCATTTTAATGTGAAGAATATTAATCAAAATGTGAAATATATATATAATTATTGAATGTACAATTTATTAATGAAAAATAATCACAGCAAGGGCAGTAGATTTAGTAAAAACACGAAAACGAAAAATTGTTTGAAAATTGTTAGTTCGGAAGTTTCCTGTAATCACATGTGGCCAGGATCCACTTTTGGGACGAGGAATAGAGTTAAGAATAAAGCATTATTCTTGATTACTTTTTATATAGATTGAGAGATGAAAACGTGCTGACACACATTCAATGGGACGTTCATCACTTTGTCACAGATTTAATGTGGTCGCATTTTAAAATCATGAGATGCATGTGTCCAACATAGTAGTGAATGTCCCCAAATTAACGGCCAAATCGAAATTCACGTAGGCGCAGGTAAATATGGAATTTGTGTATGCCGATTCTATTTTTTGTTTGCAATGGATGCAGTTTTTCACAATAATTAAGTTGACGAATTATATTTAACATTTATTTTCGATTCAAAATTTAAATTTGATACCGACCCGCAATATTAGCAGAAATAAAGCCACTGTGATAAGCTTTCTGGCACCATAGAATACAGAACATTTTCATAATATCTTCACGTGATGGAAACGTTTCAGTTATATATGTTTTTTACATAATATATTCTACCGTATTTTTCTTTCATTTTATATTTTAGGTGGAAAAATCTTATACCGGGTGCAAAAAAATTCTATCACTCTTGCATTTTGTTTTTATTCTCTTAATGTAAAGCAATCTATTATTATACAAACAATTTGAGGAAATTTGTAAGATACACATACATATAAATTACAATGAATTAATTTCTTGGAAAATCTTAAGTATTTTCAAAGTTTAGTTTGATTTAAAATTGTAGATTTTATATTAGCAGTTATTAAACTCATCTGTGATAATTGATCAAAAACACATTTCTTGTACATTTGAAGTTACTTCTGTCATGTATGTATATAATGTCATCACCTTTTCAGAACTGAAGAGGCATTTTTAAATGAATTCCATATCTAATTAAAGTAGAGTTTTCCTTATTCCAGGATTAATCATTCCATTTTAATGGCGATAATGTTATTTTTCCATATCAGATGAATTTTAAAATATCCAATCCACAACCATATTAGCTTTGATGTCGCTGCTAAGTGCATGAGCGTTAAATACTGCTGGGAAAAGGGGGGAAACGTTAAATCATTACAATGTTTTTTGTTTAGTTATGCATGAAATATACAAGCAAACAAGGCTTATGAAGAGGTTTGAAAAAGAATGAAACACACACAACTTTCAGGGCGAAAGAATTAACCACAAATGCTATATCAGTGTTTCGCGAAGCGATAGGCCATTGGTATTTCTGCGTCGATACCTTGATTCCAAGGTCATAGCCCATTCCTGTCAGCAAGGCATTACAATACCTAGAAAGTGCGAAAAATATTGCTTTTGAGAGCAAAAGCTCAATGACTTATGTCTACGACAGGTCTTGAACTTTGGAAATTTTACCAAATAGAGCACGATAGAGAAACCATAGAGATTAAGAAGAAAAGTACAGTGCACTTTCGTTTCAGTATCTTTCATATACCCCTTCTATTATACTATTACCCTTACTTTATACTATTTAATTTATATTTAGTGATACTTAATTAATTATACTATTTAATTCAATACTTAAAATAACTCCACCTATAATTTACGAATTATTTTACTTTTACTTTAACTTTCCAATGTATGGCTACCGGATCTAATCAACAAAAATATATTGTCGGAAAATTCCGGGTTTTTTGTGTGTGTATGTGATCTTCTTCTGATAACTATATTGATGCAAAATCAAAACTTCTTTTAAAATAAATATTTTTTGTATACTTTCATGATTTTAGCATTCATTTGCAAATCTTTTTGATCATTGAATGATTTGAAGTATAAAAAGTATCCGTGAAATTATTTTTGATGCTGTTATTTACACATGTCTCATACATCTATATTATGTCCATAGGAAATCTTTGCTGTACCTCCTAATATTGATTCGTGGTGAATTTGAACTACGACTAACCCTAACATGAACTTATCAACTACTGCTAATCTTACACTGATCTGACCCACTAGCCAAATCTAAATTACTGTTTAGCATACTATAACGCTTTTTCTCAATAAAGTTTAATTTTAACACTGAGACTGAGAAGAAGTGCGTATGCACTGCCACTCAACGAACTATCTAAGTCACAAGTAAATGGTCTCAGCATCCTCTTTCAGTAGTGCCCACATATTCGCCAGTATAGATGAGCACCATATTCGTTCACAGTTTTCGAAATGCGGTAGTTTGAGTAGCATACAGTCTACTACTGGCTACAGTCTTATAGCATTGGCCACTCTGAATTTAAGGAGAGCCTCAGAACATTAGTGGGAAGCTAAAATAAATAATTAAAGTATTTCACTAATGAAGGGGGCCCACACATAGTTTTTATGGAAGAAATGCACCTGAGACATCCAGACGAGCATGTAATTTCAATATATAACACTAACAGGTTAGACAGATTAATGTAAACGGGTAAAAATTCTTGCCCACATGAACTATGCACTCGCTGATAATCATTGCATTTCTTGAAGTAATGAAATTGAGTCAAGAGAGAGTTGAGAATAACTGTAATAATTAAAAATAAATGTCCTTAGCATACAAAGAAAAAATTATTTTAAATTATTGAAGTCTCCATGCGCAGCAACTGAAGTAATTGTGAAGCAAATTAAAACCCATACACTTTCAAATTTCAACAGATGTAAATTGCACAAAGCAGAAAATTCAATAAGTATATTAAATGTCCAAAAAATAAAATAACACAATTAAATAGCAACAAAAGAAAAGAAAACATCTTGGAAGAGCTTAACCTTGAAGACAATTATTATTCTGACAAGAAAAATAACTAAAATATATCCCAATTCCTCTCATTTTCGGTATTTTAAACTTTGTTCCCTCTAATTCAGAGTCCCAGAAGGTCGGTATATACTCTAAAGGGTTCCTGAGGCACACAGGTTTTGATAATTCATACATACTGAATGGTAATGCTGATCACAGTTAACCAGTACCAGATATAAAATCCGAGCTTTATTTAAGAGCCAAGTAGTGTACTGTATCATCCTGTTATAAATTATATATAGAAAATTTATCATTATTAAAATATGGGGTAAATTTATATAGACATCAATGAACAGTCGCTGAGGAAAAATGGATTATCCCGCATTTTTGGCCGTCCTTCATCGCGTATTAAAACAAAAGGTACCAATTTTCAGGAAACAAAGTTCTAGTATAAGGTTTCAGGTTTAAATTTTTCATAAGGGGTCATATATATATTTATAATATAACTAACTTCAAAATTTTCAATGAAGATACATATTTTTCTTAAAGAAATTCAAAACCACATAAGCATTTATGCTGCAATACCAAGTTTCATCATTCCAGAAATTTTTGTTCCTCAATTATAAGCAAATGAAATTTTGAGTTTCTAATGTTAAAATGAAATTTTGAATTTTTATTGATACCTTCAGACATAATATAACTTACTGGCCTAGAATGTTTTTTATGTAGTAGTATGAATTATTCTGCACATTTTACACTTTTATTTTTATTTTAAAATAATTTTAGCAAATGAAATTTTTTATTAAAGATGATGATTAAAAATTATTGAAGAGCAACACTTATAAATTTTAACAGTAATCGAAGCAGATGGCCATTTTATAAACCTATAAAGATTTCAGCATATTCGTTCGAGAAGTTTTGAAATTACATTAAATTTAAAATTTTAGCTGAGATACGATGCACTTAAGGAGGCTTCATGTATTTCGAAATAGTTTTCATCATTAAATAAAATCATTACAACATTTTATTTTTAAAAATTTAAATATATAAATATTTAACTATTTATATGTAAAACTTAATATATTATAAATTAAAGTGTTGTAGTATTAAACTATTTATTTTTTTACTCATCAAGTTTTGCCGATTGTAAAATGTAGATCATTATTTTGAGAATAAAATTTAAAGTGTGAATTAATTTAAAGTTCTATTGCCGACACTTACGCGCGAGCAGATAACTTCTCTATCTAAATGTCGAGACAACCCCTTTTCTATTTAGAACGCAAAATATGGAATTTCTCCCTATGTATTCATAGCATATTAACTAAAATTAATATCCTGTGGTATTTCGCGTCATGAGAAATTTATTTATGAGATTAAATAAAGTTGTTGCTATTGAAAATTTTGAAGTTAGTGCAGTTTTAAATATGTATACGACCCCTTATGAAATTTTCAACTTTAGAATCTTTTAGTATACCTTATTCCCTGAAGGTCGGCATTTTTTTAATGCCCAATGAACGATCGCAGAATAATACATGGTGGATCTTTTTTTTTATCCGCGACTATACATCTAGATACTTGGTTTTATATACATCCTGTAATGTATAAAGTACTTTTGGAAAATGATTGCACATGTGAATGATACTAACGCAGATCTATTGAAGCAATGTTTATAAATTATTATTCCTCATACTGGCGTTAATTCTAGAATGGCATAGGTCATTTTTACAAGATCACATTGGGCGCAAAGGGCGACCACTTCAGGGGGAGGTCACTGTAGGTAAATCTTTCAAGAAAATATGATACACCAGATAGACGGATAGTGACATAGGTTTTGACAATTCAACCATATGAAATTCAGAGTCACTTGGGTGCAGGCACAGATGGAATTCCCAGAAAGTTAATTTGTAGATCAATTTGCCCAAATTGACACAGATTGTAGTTTAATTTTAAATTTATCTGTCCCTTATTCATTCATCAATAAACACTGCAAAGGCGTACTTTTTAAATGGAGAATATTTTTGAAGCTGATCTGAAATCATTCTCTTTTCGAGAATTTGTTGAAATTTTAGATGCAATTTTATTTAAAATAGTTGCACAATATTGCAAGCATGCACTCAGATTCGAACACCTGGAGCCAAGCTAAAAAGCAACTGATACACAAACGTATAAAGATCGAAAGATGTGGTTTGCATCGAAGATATTGAAATTTTATTTCTGATTATGAAATCAGTAATTATTGGTTTCAAAGTTTTCAAGTTAAATCATCGATAACAACAATTGATAGCGCGATGCGTTCTGCATGCATTGGAACGGAATAGCTTATAAACTCAACAAGCCAGAGGAATTACATTTGGCACAGAATTGCAGTGCATTATCAAATTCTAGAATTAACCTTTAGAACGGGGGCGCATATGTGGTATTTTCACTACAGAGGAATTTCGTTTTATATCTTTTTACCAGAGGGCGCTACGAAAGCATGGCCTTGGCTATTCTTGCAGGTCCTTTTAACGAACTGTTGGTCGTCGTTTCGAATTCGAAGCGTTCGTACAGCCCTGCGAGTCTGCTATTTGAATTTTAGAAATTTGCTCAACCTTGCAATGAAATAATTAGGAAACTAACTTCTTGCTTTTTATATATAAATTTCAAATCTTTTTTACTTCTTTTCTGTTCACAGTTTTTTATTAAAAATTTAAATGTTTCAGGTTGAATATTGCCATTTTCATTTATTTACTTTTCATGTCATTCAGCTAATTTTTGTTCACTTTATACTGTTTTATCATATGTTTACATTTGTTTCCACTTCTTTTTATATAAAAAATTGTGTAAAATAATTGCACTTATTAGCTCTTGCCTAGTTATAACCTAATTTTAATAATTATCCTCCTAAAAATTCATATTTTACAATAGCGTGTCTAGGAAATAAACGCGACCTTTCATGTTGGCTTAGAGGGCGCGCCTTCTGGAAGGTAAATCTTTCAGCTTTATGTCTATTTGTCGATCCATGTGTTCGTGTGCATGCCAAGATAGATCGCACTAAGCAAGGAAGCTAAGCACACCATATTGTTTAAAAATAAGAGGAAATCGAATATGATCTTTTAGACGGTTTAACTAAGAAATAATGAATATATATTCTCATTATTTTGAAATTTAAAAAAAATATTGATGCACAAGCCTTTGTTAAAGATTTTTTAAAATATTTTACCAGTTTTTTCCGAATTATTGTAGATGCTCCAGTTTTGGCCACCTTAAGAGAAAATTTGAAATGGAAATTTCACAGTGGATAACTGTTTCAAGCACATTAAATCATACTTATACTATTCTTTAGCAAATTTTATTGGCTTTCTGCTTGTTATAAGATTTTTCTGAAGAATATTTTAGATTTAGAGTTAAGAATTATTAAATAAATTAACCTTATTTGCACCAGTTTTAGCCAGACTAATATTATATTTTTAACAGACATTTTAATGAGTTTTAAGAAAAAAAATCATTTTTATGCAATATATATTTTATTACATTATTTTCTGTTATTTTAAATATGACTTTTTTTTTGAGGAATTTATAAAGATATGTAATAAAATTTACCTAAGCTGATTTTAGCTGCAGATTTCAGTTTAAAAAAAAAGAACAGGAATGCAGAAAAAAATAATTTAATTTGGTTGATAAAATATAAACTATATATATTCGTATAATTTTTTTTGATAAAATATGAAACAAAAAACGGGGAGAGGAGTAAACTTACATTGCAAAAACCTAAATTTTTTAAAAAAATCGTACAAATCAAGAATTTTCATTATTATACTCACTTACAATATCCACAAATATGTATTTTTATAATTTTTAATTGCAACATTACTCAAATTCACCAGAATCTTTTTTAAAATTAGAGCAATCCACGCATATAAAAGAATATTTCTCACCACTCAAGTCAGGTTCCTCAAGTTGAAATTTTCTAACATAAATGTGAGGTAAACATTGAAAATGGAGACGTTTTTGACATTCCATTTTGAATGCGCTTAACTGCATTACCAACTTTAGATGGTAAGTAGCAAATTTTTTTTTTTGGAAATGCTACCTTCCTTCTTATTTTTAATTGAAGCCATTACTATGTAAAATGAAAACAAACAAAATTAATTGGATACTTTTATTTTAGAAACAAAACTAAATCAGTTACTTTTATTTCAGAAACAAAGTTATATCAGTTACTTTTCATTTTAGAAACTAAACTAAATCAGTTGCTTTTATTTTAGAAATAAAATTAAGTTAGTTGCTTTTATTTTAGAAACAAAACTAAATCGGTTACTTTTATTTCATTCAGATATTCTTAAATTTATGTAATGGCTAAAAACATAATAATGAATTTATGTGGCCAAAACTGGAGCATATAGTGTTCCACTTTCGGCCAACTGCTGGTGGGTCAAAACTGGCACATATAGTAAATTTAAAGTACCAGTTTTGGCCACCACCCATTTAATCTTAAAAATAATTAATTTTGATATGAAATCAGAAAAAAAAAGAAAGCTTGCCTCATAAACCCTATGGGTAATCAGTTTTAGATTAATCATTTAATTCTGAGAGCTTCATGATGAAAAAATGCAAATCCTTGTTCCTTAACAAAAACCAAAGCAGTTGTGACTATACAATACATGATCATGCATTTAATTTTTTTACAAGTCACCTATTTGACAAAAATGAACCAATCAGATTGAAAATAGTAAAATAAGGATTGTTTAAAGTAATGGAATGCTTCTTATTAGTTAATTTGAAATTACTGGTTAATTATTGGAAAAACAGATACAATGTGGCCAAAACTGAGCAACTACCCTATTTCGTTTTCTGATATTATCCATTAATTTATTACTCAATATAAAACAAATATTGCAAAATATCTTAACGAAAATTTCTTATTATCATATGATACTGTTTATTTTCATCTCGGCATTTAACTATCATTACGAGTTTAGAAAAATAGTTCTAAACACAGTTCTTACTTGGACATTGAACTTTACTTAAGGCAAAGAAAAGTATGCGCTTTCCAACTGAATAATTTCAATTTTAAATTATTTTAGTATTAGTTTCGATTTAAGAAAGCTGTCATTTTTCCTTATTATTGGCAAACTAACAATTATCTTTATTCATGAAAGACATTTCCACATCACAGAAAGCCAGAAGTTTTGTCCTTCGCGAAAGTTCCGAAAACTTATTTCAAATTAAAAATCACAATTAAAAAACAAATCTAGTGTGCATGAGACAACAAGTGAGATCTGACTTATTTCATAGAGTTAAGGAATAATTATTGATCGTTTTTAACAATAAGAACAGCGTCACCTGTGTTTTCAAGGAGCTAATACCAAAGATTAAGTGAGAACTGTGAATTTCCTATTAGCACAATATACTATAAAATATTCATACGATGTTGTGCGACATTCAGAATAACTTTGCTACATCGTGAGGAAATCATATCTTGTTATCCAAGTGGACGACTACAAAATGCCCATATCTGAAACCCCTTTGTAATAGTTAGAATTTTATGTAAATATTTTTGTTTATGCTTTTAATAAATCTTAAATGTTTTCAAAAGAGTCAACGATTGTTATTTCTGTCTCCCAATGTGGTGTCATCCATTTCAATCCACATTTATACGTTTTGTTGTTGTCTTCAAATTAAAAATGTATGCTGAAATATTACGCTTTGACAAAATGTTTTATCTTACTTTTACTTTTATATTAAGATTTTTTTAGTTTAATATTGAGACATGATTTGTTCTCTACAAGATAATGTACTTTAATTTTTTATTTCTTTTAATTTTTATGTTTTTTCAGATCATGAAAATGGAATATAAAATGAACAAAACGGAACAATTCCAACACCACATTTTGCATTTAATAACTTATAACTGCTATTCTAAATGATGAAACTACTAATTAAATTGTTGCTATGTATGGAGTGTGCCTCACTATAACGTCCGTCGATGTTTTTAACGCTTTTTTTGAAATAAAAAGAAGAAGAAAATTCTTATCAAACCACTAGAATAATTCTTTAGAACATAAATTCGAAAAATAGTTATGAAAGTTGTTGCAAAGTTCAGCGGTTTTGGGTTAATCCGGATTAAGCTTTCGGTCCTACCCGCTCAAAATAACAGGTTTTCGGTAATTTAAAGTAAAAAATAATGTTCTTTCGTACATTTAAATAAGAAATAAAGCAACTCGGTAAAAAATATCACTCGATTTATTCATAAGTACTCTTTCAGCAATTTGTTGAGGATCTGAGTACGAAGCATGGAACATCAGAGCAGAAGGTTTTGAAATATTTTTGCACTCTTGTTTTTAAAGTTGCTCGAAAGCTTTGATTTGGGCAGCACTATTTTTAGGGGTGACATTTTTGAAGCATTTTCGATACTGATTAACAAGGCTTCCTGAAATATAATTTCTTCCAAATATCTCCTTAATATTATCATCGAAAGGCATTGAAAAATCCATTATTTCTGTCACCATTTAAATGTTTGAGTCAGAAATGAACATCGGCGTATTTTTAATGATGGTATAGGCTGAGACTTGCGCAATGATGGTGACAGTTTAACTCAGATATCCTTGATAGTTTACAGGTCTCAGGAGGATAGAACAGTCTAATATTCCTGGGTTTCTTGAGTACCAGCACCTTCCGTGCTTCTACTCTCTCTGAGTGCAAACAGTTAAAAAAGTTTGAGAAGGGCAACATGATAGATTGCAGAGGAAGCGAATAATTTTTAACATGAGAAATTTCTAATGAAGCGAATGAGGTCTGTCAATGAGTCCAGTTACAAGAAAATGTGAAGTAGTGAAACACAAAGAGTTGGTGCTATCGAAAGGAGTTCATCCTGTCGATAGTTTAGAAACTATCGATAGTTCCAGCCTATGGTTTTAAAACTATCGACTGAAAATGTGAATATCAATAGTATTGCCCGGGAGAAAACTATCGATAGTTTTGAGAAAGTCTATACTATCCATTATTTCAGTCAATAGTTCCGAAAACCCGATTCTATAGACTAGGGTTTGATCGTATCGATAGTCAACCAATGTTTAAGGAACTCTACAGAATTAGAATAAATGTTATCAACGTGCATCAATTGGTTTGAAATGCCTAGAGGAGACAAACGCAACAAAAAAACCTACTTCTGCGTAAGATACGAAACATGTTCGCTCAGAAAGCTCGAGCCTGAAATCCACAGAAAGATATGACAGATTATTTTAAAATAAAGCAAGTTCATAGCATTACAATGCATTTCTGTACATTACTACTCTTATATTTAAGTTTACACTGATCGTTAAGTAGAATTGAATAAAATATGTACGTATTATTCACTTTTAAAGGATTTTAATTTTACTTTCTTCACACGCCAATAGTGAAATCACGTTACCGTACATGTGCCTTAAGAGATTTCTGTTATCCGTCACAGCCCTGGTCCGGGAGTTGACTATCAAAGTCACTTCTCGACTTAGTCACCGTGCAGCTTGAGACATCTGTCACACCCGATTACGATTATTCCAATACCATTTTCATAGAAGGTTGCGCCAGCGTGTTGAGATAGGTCTCCTTGGCGTCTTGAAGAGCTCCGTTTGTGCGGAAACGCTCTCCTCCCTGACCCAGATGAAAGTGTTCGAGCTGTGCCTGTCAGGTCGGTTGTAACCGACGGAGTGTTAAATTTATCACACCAGTCTCGCACACCATCGCTCATAACCAGACCAGAAAACTGGATCACCCCCACTTTTCTCAAGAATCTGGGTAAACCTGAATGACAACCACTGCAATAGCTCGAGTACTGAGGCCGGTGATGGCCCGACCCCTCCCGAAGGAGGTAAGTACTTTTATTGGTGGAGGAACCCAGCGCCTCGTCATTACTATACTCAATCGCTCATAAAGTTTACTTTTTAAACGCGGCTCTTTCTGCAATGAATTTCTGCTGCTTTCCTTTCTTGCCTGTAGAAAACGAATTACTCAGTGCAACTCACACTTGCCAGGAGAATCAATCATGCCGGCCATGTGTCCTTCAACTCAGTTTCAACGGAAATCTTGGACTCGAGATTGACATATGCTAGGGTGGAGAGTCTTTTCAGTAGAGCCGTGAGCAGATCCGCTTCTGTGAAGCTCGGCTGGTCACATAGGACTGCGATCGGAGCTTTCAAAAAAAACTAAACAAACCTAGTAATTCTCCCTCAAAGTAAAAATATCAAGCTTTCTTTATTTTATATATCTGATTTTGAACTAAACGCCAAATAATACTGAATTGAACAAATTATATGCAACAATAAATTAAGTTAACAATCTTTAAGGTAAGCTAAAGCATACAGCAGAAATATCATTTTGTTAGCTTTCTTAACGTCTATCTTCTTTTTTTCAGCCGTTATATAGAAGCAAATGAACTGAAATATTCTGGTAGTCATCTCGGTTTAAATTTTGAATCTAGAATCAGACGAAGATCTATCATTCTATCAAGTGCACGGAACAGAAGCTGCTTTATATCTATAGACACGAATACACTTGCGAGCCAAATGGTTCGCAGTTTGCAACGCGGTTTTTAGCTCCGACGAAAGGTTCACGAACTGTACGGAACGATCCAAATCTCGTTTCGGATGTTTTTCGGAGAACACAAAGGGATTCCCTGCTTATATTGGGGTGTGTCCGTGTGTTGTTCGTCGTTAATGGCGAACCTGCAAGGTCGAATCCTTATTTCAGCTAGAAATGGAAGAAAAAGACCCTCCACCTCCAATGGCGACTGACAAGTGATGATTTATGGTTTTCTCCCTTCCCATGGTTAACGGTTGATTCGTTGTGAAATTAATTTCTACAAACGACTTTCGAACCATTCGGCTCGCAAGTGTATACGCGCCTCAGTGCTAAAACGTTCATGCCTTAACCCCTGTGGATTACCTTTCAGAAGGAACTCTTAATTTTGAATTGCAATGTGATGACGAGAAAACCCCCCTTTTCTCAAACTTCTGTACAAATATAAGAATATTTGAATGCAAGCACGATTATCTGTGTCATTTTCACAGGTTTTTTAGGAGTGATTATTTTTCTGTAGTATTAATTATTTTTTCGATAAATCTAATTTTGAAGATTCGTTACTAACAAATTAGTATTTTAATGAAAATTAGATGCAATTTTTAATTAACATATTAGTATCTTGCTGGAGATCATATCAGAATTAATATTCAATTAGACAAGAGAATTCAATTATTCGTTGCTGATTAGCAGACATCTCACATGAATTGTATTTGGTCAAATGAAATTCTAAAAATAACACTTTTCCCTTCATTTAATATACTATATAAAGTACCACTATTTTAAAAAGAAATAATATTATAAAATATATTTATTTTATTTAGGTTAAACTTTTCTGAATCTGACAAAAATAGCATTTTCATACGCGCCGTTCTTTTATGAAAGAATGGTGTAATTGAACTAAAAAAATGTCAAAAGGCTTCAGAGCTTTCGCTATGGAGTTGGTATATGAACAGCGCGCCCTCATTTGTCTAAATTTGGATTAGCCATTTTGAGTCCCGTATTTCGAATGAAATCCACCCTAAATGGCGCGATTTTAGATCTTCAGTATAAATAATTGGAATTCTTGAAGAATATTAAATTTTCCGGATTGTTAATTGTTTTATTATGATTTTAAGGATTTATGGCAAGTATATATAGGAAGAAATCGATAGTCTCGGGAAAACTCTTTATTTTCCCTTTTATGCATAAAATAATAAATTTTTGTTTTAATTTCATGCGATTGCTGTAGCATTTTTGAAATGCTTACCATGTGGATTAATCTGACACAATATGCATTATTCCTTTAAATTTTTTGTATTGCAGTATTTTGATAGAGTTATTGCTGAGTAATATGACTTACAGTAATAAAAATAATATTGAAAGATAAATTGATATATTTGATTATTAATGTATATAAAAACTTATTGTTATTAGAATCACTGTTGTTCTCATTATTGCATATTATGAACTATCATAATAATTTCAGACGCTAAAATACTTTTATCAGTAAAATTAAGATCAGATTGAGATATTGTGTTCATACAGAATTTCCACCTAAATTATATATTCCTTCCTTATTATCGCTTCCGACATTTCCACTCTTACTCAGCATAGTACTAAATGAAAGCATAGCAAGTAATATTTATTGCGAATTTAATGGCACTAACCCACATCTGTTTAAAAATAAGGTAAGACTTCTCGAAGCAGAAAATTAACGCAAGTTTTGTTGTTAGCATTATGCTTGAATGAAAACGTTCCCCGCTAATTTTTTAAAAGATACTGTTTTTTTAACAGTTTTCATATATATATACTCCATCGCACAGTAATTTGGATCTCAATGAAACATTTTCTGAGATCGTGATTCTAAAATAATAAACAAATTTTCCCCATTCTCCGAGATCTTATCGTATAAAAAAGTGGGGGAAAAAACTATTGATTTTAAAATTGCTTTGACATTTCTCTTTTTTTTCGTTGCATTCAGTTGGATTGAAAATTCAACTGTTAAAGATTGGCTTAGTAATGGGAAGGCGAGGGGGTGTAGAGCAGATGCTACTAGTCAATATTAATGGTTTTATTTCAGTTTTCAAAGATAAATATAAAGAATAGCGGAAAAAAATATTTTTCCCCAGGCGTCATGTATTCATTCCATGCAATTTAGCATAACATTGTTACCCCTGTCCTCCCTATGCATCCATGGACATTTAAATGGCAGTCTCTGCAATAGCTCGAGTCAGGGCCGAATTATGCCCTCTGGGGCCCTTAAGGCATTGCAAGTATCAGGACACCTTTTCCTCTCTCCAACTTCCAAAACCAGATTTCTTTTTATTGATTCTAATTCAATCTCAATGCAAGCAGTTTTCAGTAGCAAAATTTGACGAGCTGAAATAATAAAACAATTAATTGCGAATCACTTTCAAGACAGTTGATTTCAGTACATCGCATACAACAAAAAAATGCAAAATTAAAATTTAAAAGTAATTTTTAAAAAGTTAGTACGAAAACGTCAAACCTTTTTCGAACATAATGTAAATACTATTTAATTATATGGTCGGTTGGTTGTTTCGTGTTTCTTGGCGCAAGAGCCAGTTTTGGCCATACAGCGCCAAGAAAACAGTGTGATAAAATTTATTCATAATCAAGAATGCCTCAGATATAGAAAGAAAAAACACTTAAAAAGAAGGTAAACTAGAAAATTATATGGTAGGCCTTTTTTTAAATTAGAAAGTAATATATATATAAGGTTATATATATTAAAGGTTTTCATTGCACCGTATAAAGAGTGATTTCTTATTTATAGATAAATCTATTTTTATTATTCTAATATGTTAAATTTAATATTGCTCTTAGTGTTTTATATTAGCTATAAAACACCTATATTAAAAATACAATTTTCCACTTAAATGCGGAACTTAGGTTCATATTTTGGTACAAGAATCAGATGTAAAAAATATATATTAAGATGAAAAAGGTAACACAGATTTGCTATTTTTAAATAAAATCGGCTATATTTAATTATTAATAGTTTGTTGGTATAATAGTTTGTTTATATAAATTTAGAATACTTCGTAAGTATATTGTGTTAATATTTTCTCTTTTTTCATTCTCTTCTTCAGATTATTTTGGGACATATTCCCCTTTTCTGTAGAAGAATAATGCTGGGGAGCCACCCAGCATTATTCCGGTTCGTTCATTGTACATTGAAAGCAAAGGCATCGTTTCACTGGAAATAACTTAAATTAAAAGTTTTTATGGTTAAATTTAATAAAGGGGTTATCTACATATTTAAAATTGCACTAAATTCATACTTTTTAGTGGCAATATCCATTTTTGATGTTATAAATAAATTTCTCATAAAAAACCCACGATAAAAAATTCGGATATTAGGCCATTAATAAATCGGAAGATATTCGGCATTTTGTGTTCTAAATAAAAAAGGGGGGTTGCATCCACATTTAGATAGGGAAGTTCTCTGCTTTCATTTTAAATTATTTCGCTCCTTTAATTGTATTTTCAAAGTAATGATCTACCTTTTGCAATCTATAAAACTTGATGCGTAGAAAAGTTCTGTAATACCGAACTTTTCTCTAAAGAATTTTATTTTGTCCGGAAAAAATCATGATATCCAACAGCTCTGGAAATTTTGTATAATTTTAACTTTCGCCTGAATAAATTTTGATCAAAAAGTGTTGAAATTTAGATAATGCATAAATATTTACATAGCCTTTTTTGTATGAGTGGAAGTAATAGAATAAAGAAGAATATCCGTTGATTTAATGAAATGTTAATATGCGTTTTAAAATTAATAACATGTTGAAATTTATTCTTTCTTTCACTGTTTTCCGCTTATGTTCTGTGTTTTCTTTGTAAGTCGATGGAGTACTCGCGTCATCGAATTTTTCGTATATGATTAATTTTAGTTAAGTAGTTAGAATAGATTAATATCTTATGTGTAAATTTAAGATCATTTTTTTTTATTTCGTGTTAAAAATCAAATTAATGATTTACTTTTCTGCTTTCGTTTTCGCTTTCATTAAAATTAAATTATTTTCTTTTTTAAGTTTTTTTTGTAAGGTGCTATTAATTTAAAACTACATAACACATATAACATAAATTACTTGTAATTTCTAGCTTTTAAATTGAGTATTTCACTACAAATAAAGCTTTATTGTTGGTACTATTGTCTGTTGATGATATAAAAAAGAGCCAATTCATTTTATGTCCATATCTTGGTGACCAAGTCTAAACAACCCTCTCTTTCTAAATTCCTACACTGTGCAAAAAAATGTAGTTAAACATCTAATGTAATGATTACGGAGAACAGAAAAATACCAAATGAAAAGGAAACAATGAAACTCTGATTTTTTCTAATCGTTAAGAAATTTCAGCAACATTTATCTAAAAGTTACGTTTTCTGACTATACCAATAAACCCATGTTACCAGTATACCGATGTTATATTAGTTCAACGTTATAATAGTATGCAACAGTTCAGCACAATAATAGCATAATTAATAGTGAATTCAAACATTATGTAGAAGCATAGCCAGAAAAATTGTAGGGATTAGTTGGCTTGCAAGTTCTACGTTTCCTTCACAAGGAGGTAATTCTTGAATTACTCATTCCCATTAAAAACGCATGCGTAAGGAACTAATTGCTCATAAATTTTATACAACACACAATGATCTAGAGTATTTTATCTAGAAATCTTTTTACTTTCTCGTATAGAAAGAGAAAGTATTGTAATCTCAAAAAAATTCGAACTCGAGATATTCCGAGTCTCCACGTTTTAGACCCCGCTGAATCCGGAAAACACGATTTTGGAATTATGTCTGTCTGTCCGTCTGTGAACACGATAACTCAAAAACGGTTTGAGCTATAGGGATGAAATTTAGTGTATGAACTTAACACGAAATTAGTAGGTTTCTATCAAATTTTGGAAAAATCCGTAAACGGAAAGTCTGTCTGTCCGCGTTCTCGTGAACACGATAACTCAAAAACTTAAATAGCTAGTTGCATAAAATTTGATACACGTTTTTAGCATCAGGAATGTAGGTCCGCATCCAATTTTGGACAAATCCGTCAAAGTGTTGACTGTCTGTCAGTCTGTATAATCGCATGCTTGTGAACACAACTCCTAAACGCTATGACATAGATAAATAAAATTTGGTACGAGCTCTGCTAACATTAATTGTAGATCCGTACCCAATTTTCGTTTCAATCGGTTGAAAAAAAGGCGCTCAAATTGCATATTCGGTTTCATAGCCAATCTACGACGCAAAAAAAAGTGGCGTCCGATTCGCGCGTTTTTCCCTACCTGTGTTTGGGAATGGCGTATGTTACTATCGCTTGGTGTATTTCGCCCCCCCCCCCATCCGTATTAGAGAGGATACGAGAAAGTTTTTGGGACACCACTCCAGCTGGTTTATTTACATATACCTCTATTCCTTATGATCTTCTCGAAAATTCATATTTTGCTTTATTTATATGAAATTTTGCTTAAAATGTGTCATTAATTCTCATCGTTATATTGAAGAAGGATGATGATGATCAATTAATGAATGATTTTAAAATCTGACCATCAACTATATAGCAATTGTCTTTAATAATACTACATTACTACTCATTATGAAAATTCAGTGTAAATACATTAATTTTAATAATAGATATCAATTTATGGCTTGGACTTCGTCATCTCATTTCTCCCCTTCTATACTCGAGGGGCATTCTGCAATATTTGAGTGATAAAATAGTCCTAATATTCCGAACATTATATTACGAGAAAGCACCTGCGTTATCTCCAAAACTGGAGTTCAATAATGCTTTTCCGTAGTGATAATGGAATACGTAATATTAAACTCATTCGGGATAATATGATGTTATTTGTTTGTTTCAGTATTATTTTCATTATCTGCAATGTTATTGATAAGCTTATATGGTTTTTTTTTTTCATTTAAACGATACTGAAGTGAAGAAATGAATACTTCAAAACATTTTATATGAAAACAAATTATTCGTTTGTAATTTTCTAAAATAATAAATAAGAAAAGAAATTCTATAGAATAAGTTTATATAATTACATTATATACAGGCTGTCTACTATAAACGAGACTCAATAGCTAATTTCTAAACCGTTAGAGACAGGCATATACTACTGGTTCAAAAAATGTTCTAAATGACGTTAAGAATTTTATTTTATGTCGTTTGAGTCCATAAATGTACTGCTGACAGCCCCATTTAGTAAAATATTCTTGGCACACTAGCATTTTAAACATAAAAATTTCCTGTCTTCTCCGATTAAAATCGATCGAATTATGAAACTGTTTTAGACGATTTTAGGCTTTTCAATGGCCGTCTCGAGGAAGATCTTCTAATCAACTCGCAACGCTTTCTCTAGGCGGACACTGCTTGGTTTAAAATAATGAAATTCAGAGCTTCATAACTCGGTTAAAATTAATCTGACGAAAAGGTTTCAGCTAATTTTTTTCTGTTCGATGAGAGATTAAGTGTTGTAAAAGTTTAAAAGGCCTTGAAACTATAGTGTGCCCGCTCAACTCCGTAGTCACCTCAATAATTTCTGAACGGCAAGAGCTATAGTCATAAAAGTGGGGTCTAGGTATAGTAAAGTTGCCATGCGCTACGCAAGAAAGCAGCTTACAGCGCCACCTGGCGACAAAATTCGGAGCTAGCGTTCTTATCTCAAAAACGGTACGATATACGGGAAAAAAGTCAATTACAAAGTTGTTCAGCATCATCGATTTAGTAAGAGAAGACACCTTCCGTACAGTAATGTTAAAAATAAAAGGCGTTAAATGCATATTTGTTTGGTTAGCAACTCCCAAAATTGTGACGCGACACAACGCTGACAAAAAGAGAAAAGGAAGGACGTAATATCCGATTTTCTAAATGATTTGCCATTGAGTTACCTCCAGAATGTAAGGTTCCAACACTTCTGCGCCCTTCCACACAAGGTATCAAGTGTCCAAGAGTACATTCGGGACACATTCCAGAAACAAGTCATCGGATATGGTGGTTCCGAAGAATGGCCTCCACATTCACCTGACCTGAACCCATAGGAAATTTTTCCTGTGGGGATACATCAAACAGCGAGTGTATGCAACCCCTCCGCCAACATTGCAGGAACTTCGAAACGTATTACGGATGCTTATGCCAGCGTGTCACCTTCCATGTTGTACAATGTGCGGCGGGAAGAACAGTCCCGTGTCCATATGTGTATTGTTGCTGAAGGACACCATTTTGAGCTTGACAGATAGATCAGCCTCATTTCCGGCAAGTGAATTTTTGTTCAACACGATCAAACAAATGTGCGTTTTGTGCTTTTCATTTGTATCATTTTTGTGCGCAAGATGTTTTTTTTTTTTGTAATAAATCGATAATGCTGAACAACTTTGACTTTTTATTCCGTATTTCGTACCGTTTTTGAGATAACAACGCTAATTCCGAATTCTGCTTTAGGTGGTGCTGTAAGCGGTTTCCTTGCTTAGCGCATGGCAACTTTACTGTACCTAGACCCCCACTGTTATGACTATAGCTCTTGCCGTTCAGAAATGATTGGGGTGACAACGGACTTCTGTGGGTACATTGTATATTTTCCTTAATAAATATTTTTTCTTCTTATTTTACAACTTGGGGAGCCGGAAACAAATTAAATGTGACAGAAATGTTTCCGCGAATTTTTTTCCGCTCGAAAACGGATCGAGAGTGCAAAAAGATTAAAAGTTGTGCGTTAAAATATTTGACCATTTAAAGTTACATAAGTAAGTGAGTTAAATGAAAACGCCTAATGAAACGCCTTAAAATACATGATTAACTTATTACTATGAAAACACTATTGAAAAGTTAGAAATGCAATATGAACAACAATTTTTTTTTTTTTGAAATTTTGAAAAGCTGAATGATTTGTTTAAAGTAAGAAATCAGCCACAGATTATGATGCATATTTCATACAATGATGTTCGTCATAAAATGTGACAAAAATCTTCTTTTAATCTGCATTAAAAAGTAAATTAATCAATATTAAAACAGGAGAAAGCGTAGATCCAATTTTAGAAGTTTCCATCTTACGATAACCGCAATTATTGTTGTATTTGCAAGATTTTTTGTGAAAAAAAGAGAAACACATAACAATTTTAAACAAACAAAACTAATAAACTGAAATTCCACTGTGAATATTTAAAACTGTTACGAAATTTGCCAAACTTTCTAAACCTTTCTCAAGCTTTTCTTTCAGCTTATTCTTTTTAAGATATATTATAAAATTTTGTCCTTTTACTTAGAAAGAGTAAGTAATTCTTTGCTGATTTAAGTGATTTAATCCACTATTTTTAGTTTATAAATTGCACACATAACACTAATTGCTAATAGAAAATATTTTATAGGCAGAGCTTCCTGCATCATTGAAGTTTTTTTTATTCAAAGCTGAGAAATTTCAACGAGAATGGTCTCCGCATAAAAATCGAAAAGGATAAGCCAAATTGTTATAAAGGGAGTGATACTGTATGAATTTACTCGCTTTCCATCCAACTATTGAATATAAACTTTAAAGATTCAATTTAACATCCTCTACACTATTGTATGAATAGCATGTGCATTATTGTTATTCATCTTTTGTTTTCTCTGGAAGCGATGTTATTCCCTGTATACTCGATTATACCTGCTAAGTATTCAACGATGACTCATAACAACAATATCCTTTTATAACGCTCGATAGCAAGTTAAGCTCACAATACTGAAACTGCTTCTGTTTTAACTAACTGTGTATTTAATGCTCATGCAGTTTTGGATTGTTTGCACAAATCAAACTTACCCGATTAAAGACTTTTCAAGGAATAGGAATTAGGGTATGTAAATTTATTTTAACGTTCACTCTTTTGTTATAAAATCTAATTCTATTTAATTTTAAGTAAACTGTATCCATTGCTTATATCTGAGTCGAACAAAATGGTTAAAGAAAACTGCAGTAAACAGTCAGTAGATTCATTCTCATACTAAATACACAGAGGTGGCATGTCTCTAATAAGGAAAGATAAATATTTTATATAAGCTACTTTAAGCAACTGCTACTAACGAAAAATCAAAACTTTAGTTATAGGTTATTATAACAAAGTGACTTTAAAATTATCACTCAATCCTTTGCTTGTGCGTAGGTTACAGCACATTAATTTCTTACATAATAGAAATTAAATGAAATTATTATCCTGTGTATTGCGTAAAATGTTACTGAAGTCACATTATTTATGATAGCAATTCATGGCAGAAGTTGCATTGTGCAGCTGGGATTTAAACATTGAATAATATTACAATGTATAGGAGAGAATAATTAGATGAATTACCGTAGGTAAATCGTATTTAAAGAAACGTAGATGTTTAACCTTTAAAGGCCCAGTGTTGCCTTTAAGCAACATACTCAATTTTGGCCTCTAAAATTCTTGAGAATAATACTGAAGCTCTAATGCCTGTTGATGACAATTCTATAATATCAAACACTGATGATTTTTAGGAACTAATAATGTGTACAAGGAATTTTCTTCAAAATTATAGAATAAAATATGGTATTTTCAAGGGTACAAACAAAGCTAAAAAGATGCAGCCTCAAGTGAAAATCATCAATTATTTTATATCAGCAATCCGTTTGTAGTCTATATGTTGTCAATTGATTTAATAACCTTTTCAACATGTGTTATCAAAAAATTAATAATCATTTTTTTTATAAATCGGGCCTTTAAGGGTTAATAAAATTTTATCTGAATGAAGACTATTAAAGTTTAATTGAATTTTTTTGCTGAATGATATTTTTGTCAAAATTAGCATATTTATATGCAGAAAATTGTTTCGAATTAGAAAGATTTACAAACAAATATATAATACTAGCTGATGTGCGCGACTTCGTCTGCGTAGTAACACATTGTTACACCTTGTTACTAGGGGTAAAAATATATTCACGTCCAATAATTTTAATGTAAAAAAATACTTTTACATAAAATATTATAATAACATAGAAGCTTGGCATTTAATTAACAAAAAATTGAGGTCCTGACGTTTCAGTGAGGCATAGACGTTTAGTACCATAAAGAGAGTAAAGCACTTGAACCATCGCCTATTGTTGAACACATATTAGCCCGAATTTCAACCATCATTGAAACATCACCGTACATCAGACAGGGCAGGGAGAAGAAGGTTTCCACGTTTTTTAACTATTATGCTAGGGATCTGTAATTCGTAACCACGACAATTTCTACATCAAGAATTATAGATTTAATTAACTTAGCAGATTTAATTAAAATATCCAACGTTCAGTATCCGGGTTAGGAGTATTTTCAGAAGCAGAATTTTTAAAAAAACTGACTTACAATAAAAGACTGATTCTTCCTGTTGATCAGTATGCAGAACACAATATAAACCATATACAAAAGAATCAGATAGGATTAGAAAAAAATAAACAGATAATAAAGAAGAAATTGGTGCTTCAGAAAAATAAAGGATTTGTTAAAAATTGTGTGTGAAAACACTTCCACATTTCCTCCTAAACCACTCGGCCGATTTCAACTAAATTTTGCACACTTATTATTTAAGACAAGAGGAAGATATCTGTCAACTGTTCAAAGTGCAAAAGTTAATTAAGCAATCAGTTAATTAGTAAGTTAACCGAAACCGTTTCTGTGCTTTAACTTTGGAGCAAATTACTCCACAAATATTTTTATATCATCTTAAAGTTTAAAATTTTACCTTTTCTATGATACCAATTTTTATCTGTGAAATGCATTCTTTAATTTTTATTAATTTTTGAAATTTAAGAAATATTTAATTTCATGCAGACAATTTTGAAATAAAGCAAATTTATAGACACTCCGTTGCTAGACAATGGTTTGACTTTGAACTAATTTACCTTTATCTTTTTTATATTTTTTTGTTTATTTTATATAAAAAGAAAAAGATCACTGTCAACTTTTAAAAGCCCAAAATGTTAATTAAAATTTCAGTTAATTGAAAATTAAGCAAGATTTTGGCGTCTTCCATGATATTTTTCGAAAATATGTATGAACTCAGTAAAACGATTTTTGCACTATACTAAAGTTATATAAATTAGATTTTCATGACACAAGTTTCATTTCTGTTCAATTTTTTGTTCTCATTTTATTAACTTTTCAAAAATTAAATTGTGGAAAAAAATTCATAATTTGTAACACTCTTTTTATTGTTGAGTAACAAGAATACATAAGAAGATTTCTTTAGAACACATCAACAGAATTCTGGAAGAATAAACAAAAGTTTAATAGCAGACGATACATAATTTATACATATCCTTATTTATTGCACAGGAATTACGTAGTTACCGCATTTTAATGTGAATAAACAAAACAAAAAACTCGCCCATACAAGGGGTATTTTTTTCAACATCGAATGGAGTATAGAATAAAGACAAGCGTGAATTACAAAATTGTTTTATTACTAGGAGTCAACTACAGTAAAACTTTGATTAATTGTCACTCGTATAACTGCAAGTTTCTTTTATCCGCCATTTTACCGAACCATCTTCTTAACCACAAATTTACAACTAGCCACTCAGAAGTAGAAACAATGTTTTCAAAGTGCAATGACTGGTTTCAAATGCCTAGACGAAACTTGCTCTGCTTGCCCCACTCTAGTTATACTACTTCTTACATGAATAATATAACAGTAATGGTATTTGATCAAATGAAATTTTTAAAAAACGCCATTTAATCCTTGATTTAATCTACTACATAAAGTAAAAATATTTTAAAAAGAAATCAGTTTATAAATAAGTTTGATTGTTTTTGCATGCTTCTGACTCATAAGTTCCATCGTTTATTAAGCGATGCTCTTATATCAAAGATTCTGTACTGAAGGATGGACTAAGGGGCTTAAGAGTTTCCTCTATGACGGTGTTACACATGACGAAAACGCTCTCATTTATGGAAATCGGGTTAAACGATTTTTAGTCCCAAATTTCAAATTAAAATAGATTTTAAATGGCGATGTGGTGGATCTCCGATATGGATTATTGGAAATTTTGACGCACAATATATCTTCGGAACTCTTGCCTTCAATTTGTTTTATCACGATATTAAGGTATTATGACATATCTAATATATAGGAAGAAATCTATATTCTCTGCAAAACTCTTTATTTTCGTTTCTTTATATACAATAATGAATTTGCATTTTAATTTCATTCGATTTCTGTAGCATTTTTAAATGCTTATGCTGTGGAAAAATCTGATACGATATGCATTATGTCTATAAAATTTTTGTAATGCTGTATTTTGATAGAGTTATTGCAAAGTAATATGACTTGTAATAAAAATAATTTTAAAAGATAAATTGATAAATTTGGCTATTAGTATAAACAATAGACTTATTGTTAGTGCAATCACTGTAGTCATTATTGTTCCTTATTGTAAACTGTTGTAATAATTTCAAAATTATAATACTTTTATCAGTAAAATAAAGATCAACTTCAAATTTTGTGCTATTATAGAATTACAGCTGTAAATTTTAAATAATATATTCAGTATTATACGGTAGAAAATTTGACAAAGTTGAGGAGAAGCACTTCCGATATTTCCTCTCGTACTCAGCATAATACTGAGGAAAAGAAAGTAATATTTATTTGGAGTTAAATGGCACTAACCCACATCTGTTTAGGAAAAACAAAGAAGACTTCTCGAAGCAGAAAATTAACGCAATTTTTGATGTTAGTATTATACTTGAATGAAAACGCTCCTCTCATTTTTTCAAAGAAACTGTTTTTGAACAGTTTTTCCCCCTTACTCTATCGCACAGGACTTTGAATCTCAAGCAACTGTTTTCTGAGATCGTGATTGAAATATCATAAACGACTGTTTCCACACTCATAGATCTTATTGTATACAAAAGTGAAAAGTATAACCCTATTGATTTTAAAAAAACTTTGACATTTCTCTTTTTTCATTTTAATTCTTTTTGATTGAAAATTGAAATGTATAAAAAGGGCTTAGTATTGTGAAAAGAGGGCGTAGAGTAGATGCCACTGTTCAATATTCATTCTTTTATTTCAGTTTTTAAACATAAATATAATAAATAGAGGAAAAATATATTGTCCCAGACGTCATGTATCCCTTCTACGCACTAGTATAACTGTGTTAACCCTGCCCTCCCTAGGCATCCAGGGACCTTTGAATGGCAGTCGCTGCCCTAGCTCGAGTCTGGGCCAGATTTAGCCCTCTGGTGCCCTAGGCAATTCAGGTCTCATGCCCCCCTTGAAAGAAGAAAGCATTTAATTACGAATCACTTTCAAGAGAGTTCATTTCAGTATATCGCGTACTAAAAAATGCGAAATTAAAATATAAAAGTAACTTCAAAGAAGTAAGCACGAAAACGACAAACCGTTCACTAACATATTGTAAACACTATTTAATTATATGTTAGATAATTTTTTTAAATTAGAAAGTAATATATATGTATATATTAAAATTTATAAAACAATATGATATAAAACTATCACAGACGATGTAAATTAAATGAAAACACGAGTGAAGTTAAATTAGTCAGAGAGTACCGCAAAAAATAATTGCCAGGCCTCGGGGTCACCTAAAGTTGCGCAACTTATATGCAGTTGCGAACTTTGCCGATTTAATAATCAGAGCCCAGGCTGGAGTACTGAGACCGGACCGGAGTCCTAGTAGTCATCACAGGCCACGGCCCGAAAAAATCGGCGGAAAAACCCATTTCAAGAATTATGTCTGTCTGCTTGTCTCTCTCTCTGTGAAAGCGATAACTCATAAACGGAACGAGCTAGAAGCAGGAAATTTAGTATGTTGATATAACACAAAGGCTATTGACTTCTGTCGAATTTTGAACGAAATAGCTTAACTGAAGTCGGTATGTCAGTCCATCTGTTTCTTTCTCTTATTGTGCCTCGCTCCAATTGCTGTTTATCTTTAGGACACAAGTAAGCATTTATAAAAACAAGGGAAATGAGCTATATATTTGCTTATAAAAATACATAATTTGCATTGATGTGAGACACATAAATGTTTGGAAAAAATGTACAATTATTTTTACAAAATCAGCAATTAGAAATATATTTTAAGGCTTCAAGATGTTTTTTTAAGATTACGTTAAAAATGAAAATTTTGTCGATACAATCCAATGTGTGATTATATTCCTACTAATTGTACAAAGAGAAATTTATGTATTGGTTTACATACATTCTACAAATACAAGTTAATCTAGAAATTATTATTTCGAGGTAAATCTTGTTGATATTACTTTATCGTCTTATTTCCCTTTTTCGTAAAGCGCAAAATCTTAATGAGTAAGTGAACAGAAAGTTTAGGCAGACAGATGTAAAATACGAAACTTTACTAGAGACAAATCAGCAGTAAATTCAATTACGTAAAAACTACAAGCATGCATTGAGATTCAGAAGCCAGGAGCAAGAAAAAAAAATACGTTATTCGCAAATGAATTGAAGATCGAAAGATGTCATTTGCACAGAAGAAATTCAAATCCTTTTTCTGATAATGAAAATCGGAATTTATTCGTATCGAAGTTCACAATTCACACCTACAGACGGCAGAAATTGATAGAACAATTTGTTCCATGTGCATGCGAATGTAATAACTTACAAATTCAACAAGCTAGACGATGACATTTGGCTCAGAATTGCAATATGTTTATCAAATTCTGGACTTAACCTTCAAACGAGCGCGCGTATGTATAAGATACACTACAGAAGAATTTCGTTTTACATCTTTTTACCAGAGGGCGCTACGAAAACTTGACCTTCTGTATTCCTCCAGCTCCTTTCAATGACCGTTTGCCAGCGTTTTCAATTCGTTGCTTTTATAGCACTTTGTGAATCTGTATTTCAGAGATACACCGGACCGATGCAAAGGAATGGCTATTAAATTGTCTTTTTGCTTTTCATTTCTAATTGCAATTAATTTTTTTACTTTCATACTGTCTTATCAGTTTTATATGAAAATGTAATTATTTCAATTGAAATATTGGCAATTACATTTATTTTACTTTTATTTCATTTAGCTAACTCCATGTTCATTTTATATTGTTTTTGTGTTTTATGTTTACATTCCTTTTTAAATGAAAATTGTTTTAAAAATTTGCCATCACATTCCAAGAACTTCCTGAACCTTCTGATAAAAAACCGTTGGAAATAGTACTATAAACAGTACATAACCACACAAATATCAACAGACAAGATCCTACACCACCCTTCTTCATTTCAGCTCAAAGTATTCCAATGGTCAAGAAATTGAACGACTCCTGTTCGCACAAAATTCAAATAATTGTAGCTATGAACCTTTTAATTAATTCAATTACTAATATGTATCCTAAATCATTAGAATAATTGAATGTTTCTAATTTGTTAAATGAATTTCTGGAAATTAACCATTATAATCATGCTTTCTATGCTAGAGCAAAACTTGACACTACCTCAAAATTTCCTATCACGTTTTGTACAACTGCTGAAATATTTGAAATGCCTTTGAGATGAAAGCAATAATACTCAGATAAAATAATATTTCCTCCCTAACATCTCTTTGAAAGTGTGACTTAAACGGATATCTAGAGGGCATTCCCCAAAAAATTCGTTTTATACATTAAAAGGTGGTTAGTACACGGGGTTTTTCATAACTCGTCCATATCAAATTCTTTGTTTACCAGCCAGGATATAAAAATCCAAGCTTTAAAACAAACCTATCAGTCATCAATTTATATCTTTAATTATGCTTGTTCTAAAAATTATATATAGAAAATGCTTTTATTAAATTAGTGGTGGAATAAAAAATATATTCTTGTACATTTAAATGATTGATTTCATATACAATTGGTATTGTATAAACAGCTTTTGGAAAATGATTACAAATGTACATGATTCTAAGACTGATCTATTCAAACAAAACGAAATACTTACTAAATTATTTCGTAATAAAAATGTCAATCTTTAAAATCAAACCCATACCGGCGTTTACTCTAGAATGATAAAGAAACACATGGAGGCGCAAGCTCAAAGACCACTACAAGCAATTTCTGTAAGTGTATTTTTTAAAAGAAAAGTATATAACAGATAAAATGTACAATAAAACTGTAATGGTATACAAAATTAAAATAGTCCTTATTGCGCTTTGGGCTAGATTTCTGAATGGGAAATCTGGCCGGGTTTAAATGCCATAATCAAATCTATCGACCACTGTAAAATTGCTGTATATTTCTTTTCAGTTTATCAAGGAAAACATATTCAACTTCTCTACCACTATATTATTATAAGTTTGAAATTTACTTATATATCCTTGTGTTATGTCCGTTCTCAAAAGCGTAATTGTTTTTGCTATAAGCTGAGTGTCGTCTCCGCTATTTCCTCCCGTCGCGTCGTGAACACTTGTCCCAAAACCGCTACCGATTGTGTAACATCTCAACCAAGCTTTGACAATACCTAGATTTACTAACGAACGTTGTTGAAGATAATTTCATGTGCTTACGCAATTTAAAAAAAGCAACTGATTTTCGTTTTGTCGGAATAAAAATAATGCAAATTCCACTAACAGAAATACAAATAATAAATTATAAATTGATGAATGCCACTCTTTAAGTAAAAGTCTTTCAAAAAGAACTTTTTTTTCTTTTTTCCTAGAACGGTTCAATAATAAATATATAAATATTCATTTCAAAATTAAGTACGAAAAAGAATAAAACCTTTAAAAAAACTAAACTATTCTAAATAGTTCTGCGATCTTGAATTAAATACAAAGAAAAGAAATAAACGATGTATCATAATTCAAAAAAATATATACCAGAAGTGAAAAAATAAATTTATTCTATTATAACTTCTATTTAGTTCCGCATACATGAATCAACATAATTTTTTTAAAAAAAAGAGAGGAAGCTTCTAAACTCCGATATAATGTCTGTTTATTCCCAGTGCATGCTAATTTGTAGACGTAGACACACTGTCTGACAAACTGCTAAACTTGGCTAAAAAACACCTGTCAAGTAGTAGTAATGAAGATTCTATAATTTAACAAAAAAATTCAGTTTCCAAACTCTCAGAGAAAAGAAATACACAAAATGGACGAAAAAATTCTGAAAGTTGATATTATAAATCATCTCAGGATAAAAAAAAAAGTATCCCTATTTTATAGACAGACTGTCTGATCTGAATCTCTTGGGTTCACAGTCAAACCAAACCTCGTGACCGTCGCAGATTTCGCTAGATTTTTATATAAGAGATTACGTAATTTTCTATTCAATACTGAGTTTTGAAAATGGTCATTTTGAGGAGAAAGGCTGTAACGGCGAAGTCTATTCAGGTTCAACTACATATTTTGCCCACCACACTTCGGCAACAGGATAATTTTTATTTTTTTTAAATTTTGATTGATATGTCCATATTTATCTTAAATTTGTTTCATAAAAAAGTATATGAATATTCTTTTATATTTTTTTCACACATCTATTAATAAGTAGAAAAGTTAAAATGACTATTTCCCCCCTAAAAACGGGACATATACTAATTTTTAGATAAAAGTATACGTATTCAATAAATATAGAATTTATTCAGTTTTTATCTATTAATGTAAAGAACAGGAATGTATATGTATATACGAAAATATATAATTTATTGACCTTGAATTTTCTGAAAAACAAGTCGTTTTTTCTGTATATTTAGCGTTCATTTCAAACTAGCAATATTTTCACGGCGTTGTCCGTGACATCCTCAATTTCAACATTTTTTTAAAAAAAGATCACAATCTACAGCAAAGGGATTATGACGTCACGTGGTTTCGACGAAATGCATGCTGGGAATAGAACACCGCGACCTTGGTTACGAAGAATCGAGGGAAAAAAATAGAGCTAAAATATTTTAAAACTTCAGAAAAAAAAATTAATTAATATTCAACCATAAAGGATATTTTAACCTATTTTGTTTTAAATCAGGGTGAATATTCCATTCATTACCTCAAAAATGAGAGAGATAACTTTATTAGAACGGGGCATGCAGTAAATTTAAATACCGAAACAAAATTTTGTCGGCAAAAATGAATATTTTTAAAACATTTCTCAAAATTCAGTGAATTACGTTTGAAGCTCAAAACAAATTTCATTAGAAAGAAAATTGTTTGTTCTATACTATGGTGCATTGATTATTTTTCAACTATCATTATAAAAGATACTAGAGCCGTAAACGTGCCGAAAATTACCCAAAACAACACAAAACATGAAATAAAAAAATTTCTAGATTAAATTTTTAAGATTCCGGCATCCAGGTGCATTCAGTCTCGATTACGACTGTCTGTGTGCCAAATTTCATGGCTGTAAGTGCAATAGATTCGTCTGGACATCGCAGACACACACCTACACACACACGCATACAAACATTGTCTTTTATAAGTATAGATAAGAATGAAATTGTTGGCAGTATTTCTCAAAATTTACATTGGTAATGAACATTCCTTAAAGAACTGAGTCTCGCAACTAAGATTTTTCGCTCGTCCGAAACTTATTCATAAGGGAAAAGACCCTTTCTAGCGGTACATTAGTGTCGACATATAAAATACATTCAATAATTGTAAGAAAGTCCATATGGCTCAAGTTATGCATGTAAAGTGAAATAACCCCAAAACCGTCGATTCTAAAATTAACGGTGTTATATTCTGTCATTTTTTACGGTGTCATGTAGTTAGAAATAATCGATAGCTTCCTAAGGGACTTATTCCTAACTTATTCCTAAGGGAAAAGACCCTTTCTAAGGGTACGATAGTGTCGATATATAAAATACTTTCAATAATTGTAAGAAAGATCGTATGGCTCAAGTTAGACATGTATGTTAGTTTAACAAGTGAAAAATTAAGCCCCAAACCGTCGATTCTAACAATAACGGTGTTACATTAAGTCATTTTTTACGGTGTCATGCACCTAGAAATAACTGATAGCTTTTTACTGACTTGCATTATTTTTAGTATTAAGTAATAATTATTAGATTTTATACTGCGCCAGCATGATACTGTTTCGAATAGATAATTGGCGATGTCGACAAATATATGAGCAGCAGATTACGCTACATGCGTCTAACGGTGCATCCATGTCTTTCAAATAAGCGCTGCATGAAAAGAGGAAACCTGCCTTTATATATAGTTGGTTTAAATTGGCGTTTTAATGTGAAGTATATTAATCAAAATGTAAAATATAATTATTGAATGTACAATTTATTGATCAAAAATAGTCACAGAAAGGAAAGTAATTTTAGTAAAAACACGTAAAAGGAAAAAGAGTTTGAAAATTGTTAGTTTGGAAGTCTCCTGTAATCACATGTGGCCAGGATACACTTTACGAACGAGAAATACAGAGTTAGGAAGAAAGCATTTTTCTTGATTACTTTTTATATAGATTGATAGATGAAAACTTGTTGACACATATTCGATAGCACGTTCATCACTCAGTCATAGATTTAATGTGGTGGCATTTTAAAGTGATGAGATGCATGTGTGCAACATAGTAATGAATGTCCCCAAATTAACTGACTAATCGAAATTCACGTAGGCGCAGGAAAATGTGTAATTTGTCATTTAATTTGTAATGTAATAGAAATCTTATACCGGGAGAAAAAAAAATTCTTCCGCTCTTGCATCTTGTTTTTACTCTCATAATGTAAAGCAATCTCTTATTATAAAAATAATGTGAGAAAATATTTAAGATGCGCATACGTATAAATTACAATAAATTAATCTCTTCGAAAATATTAAGTATTTTCAAAAGTTTACTTTGCGTGATTTAAAATTATAGTTTTTATATTAGAAGTTATTAAACTCATCTGCGGGAATTGATCAAAAACACATTTCTTGAACATCTGAAGTTACTTCTGTCATGTATATATATAATGTCATCAAAGAGGCATTTTAAATGAATTCCATAGATAATTAAAGTAAAGTTTTCTTTATTCCAGGATTAATCATTCCATCAGGCGATCAGGCTATTTTTCCGTATTAGATGAATTTTAAAATATCCAATTCATAACCAAATTCTCTTTGACGTCTCTGCAAAGGGCACGAGTGTTAAATACTGCCGGGAAAAGGGGGAAAACGTTAAATCCTTACATGCTTTTAGTTTAGTTACATATGAAATATACAAGCAAACAAGGCTTACGAAAAGGTTTGAAAAATAATAAAAAACACACAGCATTCAGGGGAAAAGAATTATCTTCAAATGCTATATCTGTGTTTCGCGAAGCGATAGACCATTGGTATTTCTGCGTCGATACCTTGATTCCAAGGGTATTGCCAATTGTCGTCAGCAGGGCGTTACAATACCTAGAAAGTGCGAAAAATATTGCTTTTGAGAGCGAAAGCTCAATAACTTATGTCCAAGACAGATCTTGAATTTTGGAATTTTTGCCAAATAGAGCACGATAGAGAAAACCATGGAGATTAAGAAGACTTGTACGGTGTACTTTCCTTTCAGAATCTTCTATATACGAAGGCTGTACTTAATAAGAAAACCATGTCGACTTAAAAAATATTCAATAATATGCGCTGAGAAATTTTTTGAACTAAATTTATTTCTTTTCATAGTTGATTACTGCTACATTTTATACTCTATAACGATATTGATGCAAAATCAATTTTTTTTTAAAAATAAATATTTATTTTCGTTGACCTTTCTGATTTTAGCATTCATCTGCAGATCTTTTTGGTCATTTGAATAATTTGATGTATCAAAAGTATCCGTGAAATTATTTTTGATGCTGTTATTTATACATGTCTCATACATCTATCTTATGTCCACAAGAAAACTTTGCTGTACCTCCTCATATTGATTCGTGGTGAATTTGCACTACGACTAACCCTAACTTGAGCTGATCAACTACTACTAATCTTAAACTGATCTGACCCACTAGCCCAAGCTAAATTGCTGTTTAGCATACTATACGGCTTTTTCTCATTAAAGTTTAATTTTAACACTGAGACTGAGAAGAGTGCATATGCACTGCCACTCTACGAACTATCTAAGTCATGAGTAACTTGTCTCAGCATCCCCTTTCAGTAGTGCCCACAAATGTATTCGCCAGTACAAATGAGCACCAAATTCGTTCAAAGTTTTCGAAATGCGGTCGTTTGAGTAGTCTTAGAGCAAATGCCATTCTGAATTTAAGGAGAGCCTCAGGACTTTAGTGGGAAGCAAAAATAAAGAATTTAAGTATTTCACTGGTGAAGGGAGGGCCACACATAGTTTGTATGGAAGAAATACATCTGAGACATCCAGACGAGTATGCAGTTTTGATATACAACACTAACAGGTTAGACAGATTACTGTAAACTGGATAAAAATTCTTGCCAACATGAACTGGGCACTCGCTGATAATCATCGCATTTCTAGTAGTAATGGAATTGAGTCAATAAAGAGTTGAGAATAAATGTAATAATTGAAAAAAAAGCTTTAGCATATAAAGAAAAAAATATTTTAAATTATAGAAATCTCCGCAGGCTTGCAACTGAAGCAAATAAAACCCATACACTTAAACATTTCTACAGATGTGAGTTACACAAAGCAGAGAATTCAATAGGTATATTAACTGTCCAAAAAATTAAATAACACAATTAAATAGCAACAAAAGAAAAGAAAACTTCTTGGAAGAGCTTAACCTTGAAGACTATTATTATTCTAACTAGAAAGATAACTAAAGTATATCCAAATCCCCGATTTTCTTTTAATCTTCTTTTCCTCTAATTCAGAGTCCCAGAAGGACGGTATATACTCTAAAGGGTTCGTGAGACACAAATTTTGATAATTCATACATACTGAATGGTAGTGTTAATTAGAGTTTACCAGCCCGGACATAAAATTCTGATTTTTATTTAAGAGCCAAATAATCAGTATATGCATTTCTAAAAATTTATATATAGAAAACATCATTATTAAAAAAGTGGTAAAATTTATAAAGATATCAATAATCAGTCGCTGAGGGAAAAAGGATTAACGTCGCATTTTTTTGCCGTCCTTCATCGCGTATTAGAACAAAAGGTGCCAATTTTCAGGAAATAAAGTTCTAGTATAAGGTTTCATGTTTAAAATTTTCATAAGGGGTCATATACATATTTGAAATATAACTGACTTCAAAATTTCCAATGAAAACCCACATTTTTCTTAAAGAAATTCAAAACTACATGAAAATTTATGGTGCAATACCAAGTTTCATCATTCCAGGAATTTTTGTTTCGCAATTATAAACAAATGAAATTTTGAATTTCTAATGTTTAAGTAAAATTCTGAATTTTTATTGATATCGTGAGAAATAATATAACTATTGACCTAGAATCTTTTTGATGTAGTAGTATGGATTATTCTGCGCATTTTATACTTTTACTTTTGATTTTAAAAATAATTTTCAGCACATGAAATATTTTATTAAAAATGATGATTAAAAGTTTTTGAATAGCAACACTTATAAATTTTAACAGTAATCGAAGCAGATGGCCATTTGATAAACCTATAAAGGATTTCAGCATATTCGTACGAGAAGTTACATTAAATTAAAAATTTTATCCGTGAAATGATGCACTTAAGGAGGCATCATGTATTTCGAAACAGTTTTCATTATTAAATAAAATCATTAAAACACTTTATTTTTTAAAATTTAAATATATAAATATTTAACTATTTATATATAAAAATTAAAATATTATAAATTAAAGTGTTTTAGTATTAAACTATTTAATTTTTTACGCATCAAGTTTTATCGATTGTAAAATGTAGAACATTACGTTGAAAATAACATTTAAACTGTGAATTAACTCAAAGTTCTTCTGCGACACATAAGCGCGAGCAGAGAACTTCTCTATCTAAATGTCGAGACGACCCCTTTTCTATTCAGAACGCAAAATATCAAATTTCTTCCTATACATTTATAGCATTTTAACCAAAATCAATATTCTGTGGTATTTCGTCATGAGAAATTTATTTATGACATCAAAAAAAGTTGTTGCTATTGAAAATTTTGAAGTTACTGCAATTTTAAATATGTAAACGACTTATGAAATTTTCAACTTTAGAATATTTTAGTATACGTTATCCCCTTAAGGTCAATAACTTTTTTTAATGTCCAATGAACGATCGCAGAATAATATAGGGTGGATACTTTTTTTTTATCCGCGACTGTACATCTAGATGCTTGGTTTGATATACATCCTGTAATTTATAAAGTACGTTTGGAAAATGATTGCAGATGTGAATGATACTAACGCAAATCTATTGAAGCAATATTTATAAATTATTTTTCTTCATACTGGCGTTAATTCTAGAATGGCACAGGTCATTTTTACAAGATCACATTGGGCGCAAAGGGCGACCACTTCAGAGGAAGGTCACTGTAAGTCAATTTTTCAAAATAATACGATACATCAGATAAAAGGATAGTGATATAGGTTTTGACAATTCAACCATATCAAATTCAGAGTCACTTGGGTGAAGGCACAGATTGAAATCCTAGGAAGTTAATTTGCAGATCAATTTGCTAAAATTGACGCAGGTTGTAGTTCAATTTTAAATTTATCTGTCCCTTATTCATTGATCAAAAAACATTGCAAAGGCGTACTTTTTAATTAGAGAATATTTTTGAAGCTGAGCTGAAAGCATTTTTTTTTAAATTTGTTGAAATTTTCGCAGAAATTTTATTTAAACTAGTTTACGAAGGCGGACGAAAGGAAACTTTTAGTTCTCGTTTAAATGTTGGCTGAGTTGCTATAACTAGGCCTAATAGAACACTTCTTTGTCGATTCGATTCTCATGGTGCGGAAGGATATCTAAGGATTTTTCACTCCCAACATAAAAACCCATGAATTTCACGAATAATATGACCTTACAGCATGAGAGCTGATGGTCCGTTGACATCTCGCACACACCTTTCAAAAATTGTTGAAATTTCGGTTAAATTTCTATTGAAACTATGTTCGGAAGGGACAACGAAGGATAACTCATAGTTCACACTGTCTTTTTTTTAAACATGGTCTGGGTTGCTTTAAAGACATGTAACCAAAGTATTCGAAAAATAAATGAAAATTACACAAATAAGAAATTATAAGACTAATTATCTAAAATAGGAAAAAAGGATGAAAATTAAAATGATGTCGGTCCTCCATTTTTCCTGATAACTTCTAAACTCTTGTGTTCATAGATATGAGCAGGTGGTTAAGTTCAATTTCAGGAATAGTGTACCATTCTTCTGCAATGGTTACTTCCAGTTCATTGTCATATTAAAACTGTTTATTATGAGCATAAACTTTGCTTATAATCTACACTAAAGGTTTTCCATTTGCTCAAGTCTGGACTTCGACTCGGTCACGGCAAAACATTAACCTTTTTCTTTTTTAAACTTTCTTTTGTGTATTTAGACGTATGGCAGGAAGCATTGTCCTGCTGAAATAACCAGTTAGCCACATCTAATTAAGGCCCAAACGGTATCAGATGATCATATAGCATCGTTTGATATTGTTCAGAGTTCATAGATCTTAAAACTTGCTGTAAATCGCCCAATCCTCAGAACTGAAGCCTTCCGAAACCATTACTGATTCTTCTCCCATTTATCGTCTGGAGCATTCTTTTTGTTCCTTCCTTAAGTCGTGTCAATAGCATTTTCAGCCATCGGGACTGTCAAGGTTAAAATTCGTTTCATCAAAAAATATAATTTTTCCCACTCATCGATCAATGACTTGGCATTTTTAGCGCATTTCAGTAGCTCTTCTTTGTGATGATTCATTATCTTTGGTGTTTTATCATTTTCAAATATTTTGCATTAGTATTTGATTTCAGACTCTTCCAAACTGTGACATGAAAAGGTTTGAAATTTTACGAGTCAAAAGACTTTTTAGTCAATTGCCGAAACATTTGCTAATGGTCCCGTGCTGTGAAAATCATATTTTTCTTCCAGATTGTTTTATTTTGGGCTAATTCACTTTCAGACTTACCAGCTAATTATAAAAAAAAATTTCTCACTTCCCACTCAGACACCTATTTACCCGGCGACAATTTCAAATAAACCTTGAATTAAAAAATCAAAACCTTGCGCATTTATTTTTCAGGTAATGCTTTCTCAAAATAATGATGCAGGCGTTTCATAATGATTATTATGTGATGTATAATATGCCAATTTTATCAGGTGACCACATCAAATTCAAGTCAATTTTTAAAATTTGAATTAAAATATTTCATAATCAATTGTAAATACGCACGATAAAAGTTTGCATACTATGTCTCCTTCAGAAATTCTCCAAATCGCCAGTGGCCTTATAATTTCTCAGGTCGCTCAACGTCAAAACTTACCGTCAGTAGTGTAGAAAGTAGAGTGAAAATCCCGTCAGAATTGACTCGATGCTGAGTAAAGACTGTATAACAAACCTGTCCCAGTATCCATCACTCTATTTGGACTGCCGGGCCATAAATGCAGCGGGGCGCAGACTGAGGTTGCTTGGTTAACAAAGGAACTGAAAGAAGACGGAATAGAGCATCGGAATGACTTGATGGATGGACGGAAACCCACACCGGCCCAGACAGCACAAAAGGGCATAAGGCGTAAATAGGACAGGCGATCGGGGTGACTGCCACTGGATAGATTTGCGTGGAGTGGAGCGGTAGTGAATGATCTGCCTTAACCCTCTCACACCTAGCGAGTCGGTCCTGGGCGATCTAAAAATTTCCCCTTAACATCGACGAGGGCGGGTCTGAGACAGTGGGCTTCTTTTGAGGTTCTGAGATCGCTCAGGAGATAAGCGCGATACGGGGGTTTAATTATCTTTGCCAACCACAGCCAATTTCTTTGCGCTGTAAGGGAAGGTTATAGAAGGGGTGTTGTGGTAGGGTAAATGAGAGCCAGGTTGGGAGAATCCAATTTATGTTGCAAAAAGGACTCCCCGGGATTAAAGAATTAATGGATGAGTTACAAAAATAGGATGACATGGAGTGCTACCATGACATTTACGTGATGTAAAGGGGTTGGGAATGGCCCTTCAAAACCTTCAATTAACTCCCATCGCCTTTCAGTTGATGTCATCTACTCACATGATGCCATTTGGCTGCACCTGCTACCATTTTGATGACACCTGAATCACGGATGAAAAATCTGCCAATAATAAGCAATCTTTTATATGAAGAACATTTTTAAAAAAATTACCGCTATTTAAAATTTTTGCTGTGTACTAATTTTCATTGGAGCTTACCTGTCAATTATATGAATTTTTATTAATACGTCGTTTATTTCGTTCAGTGCGATAATTCTAACACTTGCTGTTTATCAATTGGACACCAAATCAAAATTATACAAACATTGGAAATATGCTTATGTATATGCTTGAATTGAATTATATTGTTATTAAAATGTATTTCTTATTATTGAATATTTGCTTTTAAAAATGAATAATTTATATAGCTTTTAGACACATAAATTTTGGAAAATATATTCAAAATATTTATTACAAAACAGAGTGTGGAAAAATCTTTTAAAATTCCCAGATTTTTTAACGCCAAAAATGAAAGTATTGTTGATTCTATCCAATGTGCGATTACATTTACTAATTGTACAAAGAGAAATGTATGTATTAATTAATTTGCACTCTACAAATGCAAATTAATCTAGAAATTATATTTCCAGGTGAATCTGGCTGATATTCATTCATCGACTTATTTCCCCCTTTCGTAGCGAGCAAAGTTTAAAATGAAACTTACTAGCCATCAAAATACGGAAGTACCTTAAATAAAGCATCAATGCGTAAAAACTGCAAGCATGGTCTGAGACTGAGAAACCAGGACCAAGTTAAAAATAACTGATTCACAAGCGAATGAATGCGCAAAAAGTTAATAATTGAAAAAACAGGAAATTTAGCCAGACACATATAAAAAATGAAACTTAACTAGCTATCTAAGAATGAAAGTTCCTTAGACAAAACAGTAGTATCTTCAATTACGTAAAAACTGCAAGCAAGCACTCAGATTCGAACGCATGGAGCCAAGTTAAAAATCAACTAATAAACAAAGGAATGAAGATCGAAAGATGTTGTTTGCATCGAAGATATCAAAATTATGTTCCTGATTATGAAATCAGTATAATTATTGGTTTCAAAGTTTTCAAGTTAAACCATCCGGTAGCAACAATTGATAGAGCGATGCGTTCTGCATGCATTGGAACGTAATAGCTTATAAACTCAACAAGCCAGAAGAATTACATTTGGTACAGAATTGCAGTGCTTTATCAACTTCTAGAATTAACCTTTAGAACGGGGGCGCGTATGTAGTATTTTCACTAGAGAGAAATTTCGGTTTATATCTTTTTACCAGAGGGTGCTAGGAAAGCATGACTTTGGCTATTCTTGCAGGACCTTTCGACGAACTGTTGGTTGTCGTTTCGAATTCGAAGCGTTCGTACAGCCCTGCGAGTCTGCTATTTGAATTTTAGAAATTCGCTCGACGTTGCAATGAAATAATTATGAAATTAACTTCTTGCTTTTTATAACTAAATTTCCTTTCTTGTTTACTTCCTTTCTGTCTTAACAGTTTTGTATTAAAAATGTAAATGTTTCAGGTTAAATATTTCCATTTTCATTTATTTACTTTTCATGTCATTCAGGTAATTTTTGTTCACTTTATACTGCTTTATCATATGTTTACATTTGTTACCACTTCTTTTTATATAAAAAATTGTTTAAAACAACTGCACTTATTAGCCGTCACCCACTTATAACCTAATTTCAATGATTGACCATCTTAAAAATTCGTATTTTACAGTAGCGTGTCTAGGCAATAAACGCGACCTTTAATGTTGGTATAGAGGGCGCGCTTGCTTGAAGGTAAATCTTACAGCTTGCTGTCTATTTGTCAATCTATGTGTTCGCTTGCATGCCGAGATAGATAAATGGAATCTCGCAGTAAGCAACGAAGATAAACACACCATTTTGTTTAAGAATAAGAAGAAATCGAATATGTGATTTCTTTTAGACGGTTTAACTAAGAAATAATGAATATATATTCTTGTTATTTTGAAATTAAAAAAAAAATCTTGATTCTCAATCCTTTGTAAAAGATTTTTAAAATATTTTACCTGTTTTTTCGAAATATTTCGTTTCAGGATATTTTCCAATAATTTATTATTCAATATAAAACAAATATTACATAATATCTGAAAAACGAAAATTTCTTATTACCATATGATACTGTTTATTACCATCTCGGCATTTAACTATCATTACTAGTTTAGAAAAATAGTTCCAAACACAGTTCTTACTTGGACATTGAACTTTACTTAAGGCAAAGAAAAGTATGCTTTTTCCAACTGAATAATTTCAATTTTAAATTATTTTAGTATTAGTTTCGATTTAAGTAAGCTGTCATTTCTCCTTATTATTGGCAATCTAACATTTATCTTTATTCATGAAAGACCTTTCCACATCACAGAAAGGCAGAAGTTTTGTTCTTCGCGAAAGTTCCGAAAGCTTATTTCAAATTAAAAAATCACAATTAAAAAAGAAATCCAACGTGCATGAGACAAGTGAGATCTGACTTATTTCATAGAGTTAAGGAATAATTATTGAGCATTTATAACAATAAGAACAGCGCCACCTGTGTTTTCAAGGAGCTAATACTAAAAATTCAGCGAGAACTGTGAATTTTCTAGTAGCACAATATACTCTAAAATATTCATACGATATTGTGCGACACTCAGAATAACGTTGCAACATCGTGAGGAAATCATATCTTATTAACCAAGTGGACGACTACAAAATGCCCACATCTGACACCCCTATGTAATTGTTAGAATTTTAAGTAAATATTTTTGTTTATGATTGTAATAAATCTTAAATGTTGTCAAAAGAGTCAGCCATTGTTATTTCTGTCTCCCAATGTGGTATCAGCCATTTAGATCCACTTTTATACGTTTTGTTCTTGTTGTTGTTTTCAAATTAAAAATGTATGCAGAAATAGGACGCTTTGGCAAAATGTTTTATCTTACTTTTACTTTTATATTAAGATTTTTTTAGTTTAATAATGAGGCATTATTTGTTATCTACAAGATAATGTATTTTAATTTTTTATTTCTTTTAATTTTTATGTATTTTCAGATTTTGAAAATGGAATATAAAGTGAAAAAAACGGAACAATTCAGACACCACATTTTGCATTTAATAACTTATAATTGCTATTCTAAATGATGAAGCTACTAATTAAATTGTTGCTATGTATGGAGTGTGGCTCACAATAACGTCCGTCGATGGTTTTAGCACTTTTTTCAAAAAAAGGAAGAAGAAAATTCTTATCAAACCACCAGAGTAATTCTTTAAAACATAAATTCGAAAAATAATTATGGAAGTTGTTGGAAAGTTCAGCGGTTTTGGGTTAATCCGGTTTAAGCTTTCGGTCCTACCCGCTCAACATAACAGGTTTTCGGTAATTTAAAATAAAAAATAATGTTCTTTCGTACATTTAAATAGGAAATAAAACAACTCGGTAATAAATATCACGCGATTTATTCATAAGTACTCTTTCAGTAATTTGTCGAGGATATGAGTACGAAGCATGGAACATCAGAGCAGAAGGTTTTGAAATATTTTTGCACTCTTGTTTTTAAAGTTGCTCAAAAGCTTTGATTTGGGCAGCACTATGTTTAGGGGTGATATTTTTGAAGCATTTTCGATGCTGATTAACAAGACTTCCAGACATATAATTTCTTCCAAAGATCTCCTTAGTATTATCATAGAAAGGCATTGAAATATCCATTATTTCTGTCACCATTTCAATGTTAGAGTAAGAAATCAACATCGGCGTATTTTTAATTATGATATCGGCTGAGACTTGAGCAATTAATGGTGACAGTTTAACTCAGATAACCTTGATAGTTTACAGGTCTCAGGAGGTTATGACAGTCTAATATTCCTAGGTTTCTTGAGTACCAGCAACATCCGTCCTTCTACTCTGTCTGAGTGCAAAGAGTTAAAAAAAAGTTTGAGAAGGGCAGCATGAAAGATTGCAGAGGAAGCAAATAATTTTTAACATGGGAAATTTCTAATGAAGCGAATGAGGTCTGTCAATGAGTCCAGTTACAAGAAAATGTGAAGTAGTGAAAGACAAAGAGTTGATGCTATCGAAAGGAGTCATCCAGTCGATAGTTTAGAAACAATCGATAGTTCAGTCGATTATTTCAATCGATAATTTTGAAACTATCGGTAGTATCGATAGTTCCAGCCGATGGTTTTAAAACACTCGACAGAAAATGTGCCTATCAATAGTATTGCCCGGGAGAAAACTATTGATAGTTTTGAGAAAGTCTATACTATCGATTATTTCAGTCAATAATTCCAAAACCCATACTATAGACTTATTTTCGATCGTATCGATAGACAACCGATGTTTTAGGAACTCTATAGCACATAATTAGAATCAATGTTATCAAAGTGCATCAATTGGTTTGAAATGCCTAGAGAAGGCAAATGAAACAAAAAAACCTACTTCTTCATAAGATACGAAGCATCGTCGCTCAGAAGGCTCGAGCCTAAAATCCACAGAAAGATATGACAGATTATTTTAAAATAATGCAAGTTCAAAGCATTACAATGCATTTCTGTACATTATTACTTTTATATTTAAACTAAAATAATATTATTTTAGTTTAAAGTTTAAGTTAAGTTAAGTTATAAGTTTATTTTGTAGAACTGAATAAAATACGTACGTATTATTCACTTTTAAAGAATTTTAATTTTATTTTCTTCATACGCTAGTAGTGAAATCAGGTTACCGTACATGTGTATTGAGAGATTTCTGTTATCCGTTTATTCGGTTATCCATCACAGCCCTGGTCCAGGAGTCGACTACCAAAGTTAGTTCTCGACTTAGTCACCGTGCAGCTTGAGACATTTGCCACACCCGATAACGATTTTTCCAATACCATCTACATAGAAGGTTGCTCCAGCGTGTTGAGATAGGTCTGCTTGGCGTCTTGAAGATCTCCTCCCTGACCCAGACGAAAGTGTTCGAGCAGTGCCTGTGAGGTCCGTTGTAACCGACGGAGTGTTAAATTTTTCACACCATTCCCTCACAACATCATCGCTCATAACGAGACCCAAAAACTTGATTACCCCCCGCTTTCCCAAGCATCTGGGTAACCTGAATGACAACCACTGCAATAGCTCGAGTACTGAGGTAGGAGTCTTATTAACCATCACTGGCCGCCGCCCGACCCCTCCCGAAGGACGTAAGTACTTTTATTGGTGAAGAAACCCAGCGCCCCGTCATTACTATACTCAATCGCTCATAAAGTTTACTTCGTAAACGCGGCTCTTTCTGCAATGAATTTCTTTTGCTTTCCCTTCTTGCCTGTAGAAAACGAATCACTCAGAGCAACTCACACTTGCCAGGAGAATCAGTCTTGCCGGCCATGTTAAGAGACCTTCAACTCAGTTTCAACTGAAGTCTTGGACTCGAGATTGACATACGCTAGGGTGGAGAGTCTTTTCAGTAGAGCAGCGAGCAGATCCGCTTCTGTGAAGCTCGGCTGGTCACATAGGACTGCGATCGGAGTTTGAAAAAGAACTAAACAAACCTATTAACTCTCCCTCAAAGTAAAAATGTCAAGCTTACTTTCATTTTTTTTTATTTTATATATTAGATTTTGATCTAAACGCCAAGTAATACTTCTTTAAACAAATTTTATGCATCAATAAAATAAGTTAACAGTCTTTAAAGTAAGATGAAGCATTCAACAGAGACATCATGTTGTTATCTTTCCTAACGACTAATTTTCTTATTTTATTTTCAACTATTATATAGAAGCAAATGAACTGAAATATTCTGGTAGTCATCTCGGTTTAAAGTTTGAATCTAGAATCAGACGAAGATCTATCATTCTATCAAGAGCACGGAACAGAAGCTGCTTTATATCTATAGACACGAATGCACTTGAGAGCCAAATGGTTTGCAACGCGGTTTTTAGCTCCGGACGAAAGGCTCACGAACTGTTCGCAACGATCCAAATCTCGTTTCGGATGTTTTTCGGAGAACACAAAGAGATTCCCTGCTTATATCGGGGTCTGTCCGTGTGTTGTTCGTCGTTCCCGGCGAACCTGCAAGGTCGAATCTTTATTTCAGCTAGAAATGGAAGAAGACCCCTCCACCTCCAATGGCGACTCACAAGTGATGATTTATTGTTTTCTCCTTTCCCATGGTTAACGGTTGATTCAAATTAATTTCAACAAACGACTCGTGAACCATTCGGCTCGTAAGTTTATACTCTCCTCAGTGCTGAAACGTTCATGCCTTAGCCCATGTGTTTTACCTTTCAGAAGGAACTCTTACTTTTGAATTGCAATGTGATGACGAGGGAAAAAAACTTTTCTCAAACTTCTGTACAAATATGAGAATATTTGAATGCATACACGATTATCTCTGTCAATTTCACAGGTTTTTTTTAAGAGTGATTATTTTTCTGTAGTATTAATTATTTTTTTCGACAAACCTAATTTTGAAGATTCTTTGGTAACAAATGAGTATTTTAATGAAAATTAGATTCAATTTTTAATTATCATAATAGTATCTTGCTGAAGAATCCATATCAGAATCCATATTCAACTAAAGAAAATTTAGACAAGATAATTTAATCACTTGTTGCTGATTAGCAGACGTCTTACATGAATTGTATAACAGTAACTGTATTTGGTCAAATGAAATTTAAAAAAAAAAAAACACTTTTCGCTTCATTTAATATGCTATACAAATTACCACTATTTAAAAAAGCAATTATATTATAAATAAGATTGATTTTATTCATCGTTAAACTCATCAAAACAACCAGAAAGTTTGTTTTCATACGTGCTGTTCTTTTATGAATAAAGAATGGTGCAATAGATCTGAAAAAGATGCGACTCTTTTTGGCGCGGTCAAACGGCTTCAGAGTTTTCGCTATGGAGTTGGATATGTGAACAAAGCGCCCTCATTTGTTGAAATTTAGATCAGACAATTTGAGTCCCGCATTTCGAATGAAATCCATCCTAAATGACGCGATTTTGGATCTTCAGTATAGATAATTAATTTTTGAGGATATTATACTTTCCAGAACTCTTATTTTTAGTTGTTTGATTATATGATACCAGCCGCCGTCGGTGACCAGCTTGTAGGCCGGGGATAAGATTTCAATTGATTCTTGAATCATTTTATAGTCATGGTTCTCTTAACAACGTAATTTTAAACTTCAGATTGAGGTAGATATTTAACCCATGTTCTATTAGTATTCTTGAACCTCTTCTGTTAATTGCTTACATAAATATTCCTAATACAGTCAAATAATTGAGAATGTCATGTAACCTCTGATTCCATGTTGCTGGTACTATCTTCACTTTCTAATTCCTCTTGTTAAATATGCATTTGATTTTAAAATTAAAATAACACATCACATTTTATGGCCAGTGGCATGTTAGCGGGATTAAAAAATGCTGAGAAAAGAATGGAAGGATTTCAGCCATAACCATTGAGCTTACTGGGTATATTTCTTTATGTAAGCAAAGCAATATCTCGGAGCAGTGGCGAATCTAGGATTCGTGTT
>BGPR01005410.1:0-20788 GCA_013235015.1 Araneus ventricosus | reverse complement strand
GGGGGGGGGGGTGAGGTCATAAAAATGTAGTGACGAATGTCAAACTGCAAGTAAACCAAAACTCTTTACTTACAGACTTTTAATGACAAGTACAGAATCATAAAGAAAAAATTAACATTTTCATAATCTAATAAAATTACAATGAAATAACTAGCCAAAAAATGTCTTCGACCCCACTCAGCTACAAGTAGCGGAATGATCACAAAAATAGGAAAATTTTCGATCCTGTCCGGTTTGCAAATGTTGAAAAGTTTCTATTATTTTTTTTTAAGAGGAAATTACAAAAACAAATTTTAATGATTTTAAATAATATCAGAAATTTGACTTGGCTCTGGGGGGTGGGCTGTAGCCCTGATAGTTCCCTGATTCTCCAGTCTCGAGAAGTTTTTACAGATTTACAAAAATTTGATGAAATAAAATAATGTTTTAGAGTATTAGGATATTATAGCAATACGCAACTGAAACAAAGTGTCGAAAGGATTCAGCTATTTAATTTAGATTAAAAATAACTTATCACAAACATGTATACTAAATTTTCATTCTTATAATTTGCTTGAAGTGAAAATCCAGAAAGAAGCTCTAGAAAAAAATGTTTATGAAATCAATTAGATTATAAAAGATTTTGAAATTAAAATTCTCTGCATCAAAGTATAATTCACTCCCAGACAAATACAATTAAACCCCATTATAACGAACCCTCAATGGACCAATCCAGGAGTTAGCTATAACCAAGAGTTCATACCTGATTTTTCAAATATTGGGTACAACACAAAATTTGCTATAATCCTTAAATGCATTTCTGTGTTGAATAAATTAATTTCACTAAATTGCAATCAGTAGCATCACAATAAAGTTCTTTTAAAAAATTGTATTTACCTTTATTTCTCTAAAGTAAGAAAATAAACAGCGATTTTTCATTAAAGAGCATAAACTGAGCAGGAAAAGTGGAAATTTCAGTTCATTATATACAAATTCCTTGCTTCTGGAGGAAAATACATTATTGACATAGGAGTTCGGTTGGGACCATTTGAAAAGTCCGTTATAACCAAGGGATTGTTATGCTGGGTTGTAACTGTATATAAAGACAAAAAAAAAAATCTAAAATATAATACAGGGTGATTATAAAGTAACTATATATTCTTCTGATAATCACATTTTATTGCATAAATCACATTATTAATCAAACATATATCATACCAGGGGACATGCCTTTAGTATATTTCAATGTGTCCCCCTTGCACATCTCTCAGCGTTCCACCGTGGCCCGGAAAACATGGTGCAACATAGCTGGTGTAATTTCCTCAGTTGCGACTGTAATCTGTTGTTTAAGCTGTTCAATGTTGCATATTTTCACCTTGGATTTTATAAATCAAAATGCAAAGAAATCTAGGGGGTCAAATCTGGTGAAAGTGGAGCCCACATTCTTGGTGAGCCCCAAGCGAGATTTCTTTGCATGAGGATTTATAAAATCCAAGACGTACCAGGCAAAAATACACAACATTGAACAGATTACAGCCGCAATTGAGGAAATTACACCAGCTATGTTGTACCATGTTTTCCGGGCCACGGTGGAATGCTGGGAGATGTGCAAGGGGGACACATTGAAATGTACTAAAGGCATGTCTCTGTATGATATATGTTTCATTAATAATGTAATTTATGCAATAAAATGTGATTATCACAAGAATGTATGGTTAATTTATAATCACCCTGTATATTACTAACATTTTGATTTTACTTTTCAAATCTACAACAAATGCATTGAAATAGTGGCAAATTTTATTTGAAAATTTCCTTTCCTTGTACCTATAATTTTTTTTAAAATTCAACACTATAATTTCGATTTTTTACATTAAAAATGCAATATGATCCAGTACCTTAATGTAAACGAGATTCAGATTAATACAAGAAGTTCATCATACAAAATTATATAAAAAAGTTATTTTAAAAAAGTATGTGCATACTATTTATTTCAAAAGATACTTTAGCTCAGTTTTCTTTTATTTTTTAAGTGTATGGCAATGGAAGAAACTGAATATGGACAGTCTTAAACTAATCTGTGGATAAAGAGTTGTAACAAAAGTGTGGAAAAAATGACAGAAAAAAATTTTTTGCTTGGTTTTATTCAGGAATTTAATGAGTTTTTTTTATGAAATAGTTTACAATATGAAAAGTATTTAGTACACTTCAACATGAATAGTATTAGTCATTCAGACAATATAGTGGCATTGTTTTATCACCAGGATATGAAATTTCAAGAATGATAGATGAGTTAGACAATGAATACAAGATTAAACATATTTTATTGCATGGATTATAACTCAATCAAAATAAAATTAGTACCAAAACAAGGTTCTTAAGAATAAGCAACACACGACAGTAAGTTAAACCATTTTAATTTGTGGGGGAAAAATGCTTGAATTCACAGGGTTTTAAATACAAAACTTATCATATAAAATGTTCAAAAGAAGAAAAGTTACAGCAACAGAGTTTATTTACTTTTTATGTCAAATAAGATTTCTTTCAAATGAACATGCAAGTAATGAAAGATAAAATCCAGTCTTAATAACTAAAAAGAAACTTCATCACCTATATCTCACAAATTAACTAAATCAACAGACAGCCACAAGGAACACATTTCCAGGAAAGTCTTTGTTTCAAATTTTTCAAATTGCTTAAAATATTTTTATAATGTAAAAATGTTATAATATTAATACAGAAAAACTTACTGATAAAATATGACGCATTGGAAGATGGACTGACAAGTAGAGTAGATGCTAAGAAATTTAAATTTTCAATAAGGGTTTTTTTTTTTTTTTTAACATACAGCATTTGATGTATTTGAAAACAAGAGTAACAATTTAATAAATATTTCTGCCTGTATTATACTATCTATATACAGCTGCCAATCTTTTAATCTTTTTATTGCTTATAAAAACACTTGCAATATAGGAAATAGAAAAAAATATTACATATTTTAACTAAGTCTATATGAACTTGTATTCTTTTCTCTTATTATAATTATTAAAACACAGCTTCATGGAATTACTTTCAAAGTGTTATTTAATAAAAGATAAATTTTCAAGATGATTTTAGATGTAGAACTTCAGTTTTCAACTTAGAATGATAAATTTTAAAAATATATTAATGTTAACAAAACCTATATACAAACCAAAAGAATATTTGAGAAAATAAATATTCAAGTTAATCACTAAAAACTTTGTTTGTACAATTCCTTCCAAATACAGAATATTTTTTAAATTTCAATTCCTTTATTTAATAAAATATACTATATAATATGGTTTTTAAACAATTCCCAAATGGTAACTTTCTCAGCTGAATTTTATTGAAATTTTTATAGACGTTTTTCCTATTCTTGGAAAAAAATCACAAAATGAAAATGCTATATCTTAAGGATTCACTGGACAATAAAATCTGACAGTACAACAGATAGCAAGAAACTGAAGAATATGAAAGGATGATTAATTAAAATCTAGCATGAAACAAATAAATAAGTATTAATTTATTTCAAGAAATTCTCCCCTCTTGGAACTAACCAAACAACTTTAAAACCTGAAAAACTCTCTTTGCACTGTTTGCTTCATTTTTTTTAAGACATTCGCCTCTCCACAGACTTTTAAAATAAATTTTAAAGTGTTGTTTTATTACAAGTTTTATTTAAATTCGTGTATCACATTTCCTTTGATAAGAAATACATAAACAGTGGAATTACTTAAATTTTTTTCTCTTAAAAAATGATATGTTAAACAGGTTAGGAAATTTAAAAAAATTGTTTTAAAATACACCAAGCTCTTCAGCATGAGCACCTTTTAAATGAAAAAAATAAACACTGACTTAGGTCCGCCACATAATTCTTATAAGCTATTTTAGCAGTATTTTTCTCTAATACATCACCTATGTCGAATGAATCCAATTTGGGCAGACTTATCTCAGAAACAGGCAGAGTAGCCAAATTTGGGCTGGTGTCCAGATTAGACTAGTATCACAACTTCAATTCTATTAAATATTTGGGGCATAAAATATGCATGTAAACGGTGTGTATGAAATCATTTTTAAGAGAAAGTGCTACATGGGTACAGTTGCAGAACAAGTGTTAAGATATCATCAATTAATTATTTTAACAAAAGATAAAATTACACTGTGTTAAAGTAGTAGGAAAATATGCTATTATATTCTCAGATAGGAAATTTGTTAGGCTATAATTTACTAAAACAATCTTATTTAAAAGAGTTTAAAAATAAGGTCAGGCATTTTTTTTTTTTTTTTGTTCTTGTCCAAAATTCACCTAAATTGGAGTGCTTAAATCAATGGGATTATTATCGATAACTACACGAATAGCTCAGAAAGCAGTTGTCACCACGTGTAGTTCTTATATGTTGGAATACGTCAAAGCAGGGAAAAAAACAATAAAAGGACATTAAAGCCATCAAATGCTGGTGAAGAAAATAAGAGAAAAATATAAGGATTTATATCATTTGAGAGAAAAAAATGGGAAAATTAAGACGCGATACAGTGTATAAAATGTCATACTTGGGTACATACATTGTGTGCTGGTGCAAATTTGAGAATAAAAAAATTATTTTTGATTTAACTGTACTTAAAAGAAGTTGGTAATCCAATCTAGACAACCAGTTTCCCTTGATTGGACTGATGACACAATTTTTTAAACATATTTTTTCCCTACTATAAAGTACATTTCATTTTAAAAAAATGAATACATTTTTTTGAAGATATAGAAACTACAAAAAATTTCTACTAAATTGGTTTCCATTAAAATTACTTCTCTGTCACTGTGCATATATATGCCTAATTTCGCTAATTTTTTTACAATTAAAATAAGAAAAAATGCTTCATTCTTTCTTTAAAAACTTGTTCTAAACATATTCATCCATATGAATAAACTGAAGAAATGAAAAAAGTAGAATTGTAATATTGACAAAATATTGACAATATATGCTAATATGCATCATGTTACCGTTTTTTTTTTTTTTTTTAACACTCACAAATATACTTTCACTTGTACAAACATAATTCACACACAGTTATTTATATTATATAGCATCAGAATAACCATAAATTGCTTTCATACAAGTTCAGTTCTTAGCATAATGAAAGTTGAAAAACAATGCAAAGAATCATAATAGAGAAACAACAGAATTGCTAAAAAATAATTATTGAAGGAAAATTCACTGGGCTTTGATTTACTTTTACAAAAGCATAAACAGCTGAAAAAATATTCAACATGAATCACAAAGTAGAATGAAACATCAAAACACACTGAAGTTTAATGTACTAGGGAAAAATGTTTGGAACACATCTGTGGACACATATCATAAATGCATTAAAAATATAATGCACCTATAATTACACATGTTATAAATAATTATGCAGTATTATACACATTATAAATGCATTATAAATTTCATGTTTTTCTTTCAATAAGTGTAAATCGAACGCAGACTAAATATTAACTACTTTCTCTTATCACAATAAAATTCCATTTTTATCACTGCATATATACAAAGACTTGCGCTGGAACGCACTTGATAGTTGATTCACTTTAGTGGTACAGTAAGTATGTTATGATAGTAAAAAATGAAATTAAAATTGCAATCTGCTGTATTATAAATATGGCTCAGTTAAAAACTGTATAAAAATAATTTACATCAAAAACACTCCAAAGTGATGTTTCATACCAGACGTGATATTTAAAAGCAACTGTAGCTATATTACACAACAGTTTCAAATACTTCAAGGAGCTCTCAATGGCTTCTGCAAAGCTGGCTTCTTTACAGGGGAAATATCTAAAAAAATGAATTTTGAATTAAACACAGGAAAAAACTTTTAAACATTGCTAGAAGTTTTTGAAAAAAATCCTTAATTCACATATTTCTATACAATTATTAATCAACCCATGATCATGGTTACTGTTTAAGAAAAAGGACTGCAAATGATAATGGAAATCTTAAAAATGCCAAATGAAAGAAAGAGGGTGAAAAGCTAATGACACAAGATTTTATAATTTTAGCGGGGCAATTGATCCCTCTTCTGGAAAGTAATAGATAACAACAAATCATTGGTTCAGTTTTAACCATCTGAGCAGTTGAACCAACTTTTTCCATTTTTCATGTTTAGTTCAAAAGCAGGAAATTCGCATTTATAAATATTTTCTTAAATATCCATGGATAATGTATTGTTAAGATTTCAGAGATATTAAATACAAGAATGTATGGTTCATTCACCTTAAAAACTGATTTTTATAACCTGAATGCTGTAATATCAAAATAATTGGACGACACGCGTGCGAATGAGGTTTTCAATGCTAGATGAACCAAGAAGATTGAATCCATATACCCATAATGACGAGAGGAAATTTCCATCGAGTGTAATTTAAGATTGAACAGCAAGGCAGGTAAAATATCCATAACAAATGAATAATTTTATATTATTTCCAGGTATCTACCAAATTCAAACAAACATTTCAAAATCACCATTTTTTTTTAACTTTAAAGTTAAGTAATTTTAAAATTATTGGAGAAAACTATCAAAAATAAATTTAACTATAAAATTAATATTTAATAAAATGACAAATATTTAGTTCATGCGAATTCTATACGTCAGAAAGAAATTCAGTTGAATATGTTATTAACAAAAGCCAGTCCTTGGAATTGAAGCTATTTAGTACTATGAGTTCGCACCAAATTTTTTTCCATATTTCTAAAAGTTGCAAGTACAACATATATTTCTAAAGGTATGTTAAAAAAATTTAAAAATTAATATATTGAAATAAATCAATTGATTAAAATAAAGGAAAATGAATCCAATACATAATGAAATGCATTTCAGATATAATGTAAAAGTTTTTATTATATTTATTATTAATAATAGAGTAAAAATGAAGGTGTCTGCAAGGAAGGTCTAGAAATCAGAATTATACGATTTTGGTAAGATGCAATATTTATTTTAATAACTATTTTTCTCCATCATGAACATCAGAAATAAAAGAAATACTATACAATTTTTCAGTTTAGCATTTATTAAGAAAGTCTCATTTGTCTATAACCAAAGATAAATTAGTTAACTAGCTGATCATGCACATAGCCTGTAATGTCTACCCTTTCGAATTGAATATATATATTGTAAGGTAATAAATATACAATAGTAAAAATAAAGGTACAGATTTCAGCATCATACATATAGTTGAAACCTTTTTATGTACGCAAAGTTGACTAGATACTCTTTGAAATTTTTAAAAAATGTATAAACATTGTAAAAAAATATACACCATTATCAATTAGGAAAATATAATTATTTTTCTAATTACAAATATTTAAATCTCAACATTTTTGAAAATAAATTCTGCCATCAGCAAAAGAGAATTAACCTCTTTTACACTGCCACATATCTCAGCGTTTCGCACATAGAGATACTACATAGATAGTCATAACTACTATCAAAATTTGGGATTTTTTCAAACTTCCGACACAGATGAGAAAAGAAATCAAAATAACGAGTTTCTATAAATGGATGCATGAGCTAATATAAAAGGAGAAAACAAATAGAATCTGCAAAATAAATAAAAGAAAATATTACCTTTAGGTGGAGTTTCCAAAGTAGCCAGTTGCTTCAGTACTTCATCATCACTAACACTAGAAGGAGATTCTTTCCTCACTTTCTCTTTCACAGGTCTATTATCTTCAGCAATGAGATTCTCCAATTCCTCTTCAAATTCTTCTAAACTTTCATCTGGCGTCACCGATTTCGACAGAGTACTTTGAACTTCATTGTAATCCTCCAAAACCTTTAAAAAATAAATAAATAAAAAGAAATCCCGCAAACCCCCCCCCCCCCTCTACTCTAATCTGGGATTTTCAATTTTGGAACATAAAAATTTGGCTCCAGTTCTGACTAAAACTAAACAAAGCCTAATTTTATCCATATTTTAGACAATACAAAGGTATGATTGATGTTCCATGATGAAGAAACTTCAAATTAAATTTTTCTTGATTTACTTTACAGAATTAGCAAATCTAAAGTTATAAATGCCAAGTCTTGTAACTATATAATCACACTAACACAAACAAATTATAATAGCCACAGACAGAGTATAATTAAGTACTAAAAGAGAGTACTAAAAAAAAAGAGTTAAAAAAAAAGACGAAAAAGGCGAAGGAAAAAAATCAATAACATTCAATTACATAGACATGTTTTTTATATGAGTATCTACAGTCATATTTTTTGCATTTAAAAGAACGGTAGCAAAAACTAAAAGGTAATTTTAAATTGTAATTCTTTTTAAAAAAAGCATCTTTTGTAAACTTACAATAAATTTTAGTGTAGCTACCATATGAAACTGCTTTACATTTAAAAAACAACAACAACATCCGACTAATTTCACCATTACCTCCATACATAAAACAATAAAAAACAATTTTGTTATTTGGGTCTGGAGGGGGGAGGTTCTCAGTTCAAATTTGAAAGTATAAATTTAAAAGGATAATGTTCATTAATTTCTTTCTTCAATAATAATTGTATCACACGAGATAGAAGCAGAATAAAACCCAAGTTAAAGAATAATTTTATTTTAAAAATTGAGTTCATTGCAAAGGGTAGTTGAAAGTAAAAGAGCAAAGCAATCACACAACTCAAAGCATAACTATTAGGAATTTTACAATAAATACCACAGGGGTGATTGTGGCTTCATGAAAAAAAATACCTAAAATTTTAGCAGGAAAATTATGTGTAGGGAACAGATATGTATTCATTCATTACAGCACAGATTCAACTTTTGAATAGAATTTTTAATATGCTTTTTTAACATAAGAAATTGATTTATTTTCTCTCAGTTCATGAGTTTTCAATAACATTCTATAACACACATGCAAAGAAACCATCAAAATTGATAACAAAACAATATTAAAATATAACAACATTTTGTATGAATAGCATTAATGAATGTACATAAAAATTTTTATGGAACCATTATTAAGTGAGGTAGTTATTTTTAATTATGGTATGGCATTTTCTAAAAATTTCATTTGGATTGATTCAGCATAATCCAAAGTAAACAACAAGAATATATGAAAAAAAATTTCCCACTAAACCCTAATTTCTTCTTCCTGGTATGGATTATAATTTGTGTAGACCATAGTAGAAGACGAAATTGTGTAGAAACTACAGAAAATCCATAGTAGTTTGAGTCTTTGGCACTCTTAAGCTTTAAAAAATAGATTTATCAGAAAATATCGGAATTCCGGAAGAAAATATCGGATTTCCGGTATAATACCGGAACACAATCACGCCCGATACCAGGGCTTTTTAATGCCCATCTTAATTGAAAGCACAGTTTCAGCAAAATTCTTTTACAAGGTGGTTCAAATATGACTGGGACCGATTTGTGTGTAAACAAACTGCACAACTTTGAGAGAGAGGAACCACAACTGCTAACTTATCTCCTGCTCAGGTTAAACCCTGTTCGATCCTGTCAGGGAATTATTAGAATGATGAGCAAACAGAAGGTATCATGGAACGTAGAACAATACGATCAAATTCATCACTGGAATTTGTCACAAACTGCAACAGTACAAGGATGAGTATCTCTCATAGACCTGCATGTTTGAATGATGCAAGTGATTCTGAGGGGCCCAATTCAGAAGTCTTAAATCAGACTTACAAGGCAAGTGCTTTGCACACAACAATGACATCATCCAGATTGTTCAGGAGTGGTTATGCCACTAACCAAAGGCCTTTTCTGAAAAGGGCATCAGGATGCTTCTAACTAAATTCCGATGAGAAATAAAAGTACAGTAGTACTGAAGTAATTTATTATGCTATCAGATAAATAATATGAAAATATCTTACTCCTTGAACATCAGACATTACTACATCAATGCTGTCCAAATCTAAGTCTCCAGTAGTTGCTGTCTTCATAGCCTGCACACCAGTGCGATATGCTTCCAATATCTAGAAAAAAATTTAATGAAATAAAAAGGTTTTAATACACAAAATTATCTAGTATTTGAGAAATTATGCAAATGCTAGCAAAAAGACTTCAATTTTATGAGTCAAAAGTGGAAATTACAAGAATGCAACTTTATGTCATGTTTAGTTACAGTTATTAATATGGAAGAAAATTTATGAGTTATTTCTCAAACGTTTTTAAAAATCCATTGTTTCCATTGGGAACAATCTTAAAATGTGTTTACTTTCATTATTTTAAAATATATTATGCAATATATTTTAAAATATGTCTATAATTAATAAACTTTTACACTGTTGAACTAATTTTAGTTCAGAGAAATTAGCAATGCAAACTATAATGGATTCTATAAATATAAAATTTTTCTATCAATGAAATGCATTCATAAATTAATGAGCATAAATCAAAACCAATATTTTACCATCTTCTCAGTTCCAGTATTTTTCAGTTGGCATAAAAGTTTTTCAATATTATCGAAAGCTATACTCTTCTTTTCTAATAAAGCCTCGTGACGTTTTTTGTTCTTCAGTGACAGCATGGCCTAAAATGGTGGAATAAAAAAAAATTAAGGAAACAAAAATAATAAACATGAAGTAAATAAAAATAGAAGAAAATAAAATAGAGGCAATAAAAACAAATAAAATGAGGTTTGGCCATTTTCAAAGTCTTAAAAGCAAACATGTCACAAATTTATTGATGTAAGGAATGTTTAAAGTCAATTTTCACAATTCATAAAACCTTATTCTTATAATTTATGAATATCCTACTTATTTCCTTGAGAAGGAAAACCTCTTACACTATGATATTACTCACCATTATTCTAAAATTATGCAAAATTTTATAGAATTTAGTACTTTGATAAAAAAAAAAAAATTGTTTATTAAATGGTTTTATTTTTGCTTATTTACAGCACATTGTAAATAAATAACTTTGTAAAGAAAATAAATGGATAAAATGAATCTTCTTAAGTTAAGATACATGGCAGAACACTATAATTTTATATCCTTTTCTCTTGAATTCTCAAAAAAGATTAAGTGCATAAATTTTATGTACAAGAGTAACTTGAATTATCCAAATGAAAGCAGTTTCAAAATAATCCTATTAAAGAACAGAATTTTTTTCAAAATCAATACATTAATCAAGGTTGCCTTTCATTCCACTTTCCCTAAATGATAAATCACTGTAATTTTATGAAAATTTTCATATATTTTACTCTTTTTATAGGAATCAAAATTTGAACAATATTAATTCATGCTGTACATTGAAATTTTTGTTTGTAATATAAGAAAATCATAATACAGAGGGACAATAAGTATGTTTCATTAATTTTTGAATTTAGACTCACTTTGTTTTCAAAGCCTCTCTTCACCCAGTCCTTTGCTTCTTTCCGACAACTACAATAAGAAAAGAAGGATAGATTCAGAGATATTATATAATCTATATAATTATTAAACATATTATAGTCTCTACTAATAATAAAGAATATGTGCATGTCTGTTTTGACACTCTACAGGCCAGACTGCTAGATCTGGAGCTATGAAATTTGGCATAAACATACATTGGAGGGTGGGAATGTGCATTTTGGAGCCCTTTTTAAAAATTTTAATTAGAATTTTAATTAATTAAAAATTATGAGAAATTTTGGTGTTTTTCCTTAAAAACTTTCAAAAATATTACAGCACAAAAATCATTTTTACACCATCCGAGAGTGTAAAAAATTACCTTTTCAATGATATCAATTAAGTTGCTATATAATTTTTTCTCTAATTTTAATAAATTTTTTAAAATATTTTTGGCATAATTTACAACAATACTTTTCAATGTTACAAAGTAATTCAAACCGTTTTCATTTTTAGACAAATGTTTATTTGCATGTTTCTCTTCCATTGTTGAAAGCTAAGGTGATAACTTAATGTTAAATGATATGTTTTAATCAGCATATTTTCATCTAGTTAACATGCTGCTGGAAGTAAAATGTGTCGCACCATTTTAAAATTAAAGGCATACTTTGCAAAAGGAATAAGAGAGTGAAGCTGATGTTGACAATGTGCAATTGCATGCTACATGACACAGACAGTTACAAGATTTCATTAGGTGACTTATAACTTATATTCATAATATTATTAAACATGTTTATAGGGCTACATTTAAACCCATTTTAACACATTAGTAACCATATAAATTTTCTAAAAAAAAACTCTAAAGATTTTACATTTTAAGAGCTTTTTATCAAATTTTAGGGCTTTACAGGCAAACTCATACACTTTATTAGGACCAAAAGGAATGGGAAAACCCTGTGGGAGCAATGATTTTTTTAAAAAAGGGTTGTTTTTTTTATAACACCCTAGAATACATATTACAAGAAAAATGCTTGGGCAACGACTTTTATGGAGAAACATGACAAAAGAACAAAAAATTAATGTTTAAAATGTCTGAAAATTAATAGGTTTTATTATTTCAAGTGCACCAGCTCTAACTCCTGAGTGCTACTTGCTATATTAATGGGATTAGGGAACATAAATTTAGTTTCAGAAATAAAGAAATAAAATAGTAGAAATTTTAATCGTATCTGTAGTTCCGTAGTTTGAGGAAATTTTCGATAAAATTCGTAATAACTACGGAGAATCCATAGCATTTGGCATGTATGGATATTATATGTGTATGAAATGAAACAGAACAGAACTTCCTTCTGAAAATGCTGAAAAATTATTATTCTTGCATCATAATTTTAGGCTTTGGAATGTTAAATTATATGTAATTGTATTAAATACATGCATGCACTACAATGTAACATAAAATTGGGTAAATTTTAGAAGATTTTTTTGATAATAAATGTACTGAAATGTAATTCTGCAATAATCTTTGTTAAATGTGTATTTAAAAGCACATTTAAAAAAATTATAATCCTGAATATATTCGGCTGACTATCCGCTTAGTATAAGGCCAGGTCAAATACCGAATATTTGCTACATCCCTAATTTTTATTAACCATATATGATATAAACATCCTAGTGTGAGAATAATTCATTAGCATTTATGTAAAAGTAGAACATAGGTTTTAAATTATAAATAACTATCACCTGTCAAAAAATTGATCATGCCTGTATTAGGCTCTATATAAAAACTCAATAGATATAAAAATATGTAGAAGTGTAAAAGGCCAAGAAATATTTTTTGGTGCCAAATGAAAATACCTTCAAAAATAAATTATGCATATGTGACAAAAATCCAATAACAATACCAGATAGAAACAATTAAAAATAAATAAAATATCAACAAAAAATTGACAGTTCAGTATCATAAGCTATTTTGTATTTCAATCTGAAAATGTAAATGTATGAAAACAAAGAGTAAAATTAGAGTGAACACCGAGTTTTGAAAAGGATTCAGGCAACAATAAGAATGACAAATAAAATAAAACCAGCAGGAGTGGTCTCCCTTCAACTTTCTTGTATACTTCCCAAAAAAAGGTGCCGTTTCCCCTCCCCCTGTGTGGATAAAAAAAATTCGAACCTACGGTAACCCAGAATCCAATGACTATCAGAAGGTTTTTCATTGTAGATTGTAAAATATTTAGGTAAAGATTGAAATTCAGAGATGAGTAGTGATTAAAACCCATCTAGCACACACTTCCACTCTTGCCAGCTCAAGGACAAAGTGACGTAATCCTTCCGCGTGCACAGAGATTGCTACCAGTACACATTCGTATGGAGAATCGGATTAGAAAAATCAATTATGCAATTTGAATGCCTTTTTATAATCGATTCAAACGAAATTTGGGCACAGATCTATAATTAATGTTAGCAACCTTCATACCAATTTTTATTTATCTAAGCCAAAGGTTTTAGGAGATATAATTTTTACAAGTATCTGATTATACAGTCCGACAGACCATCAATCCTTCGACGGATTTGGTTCAAAATTTGATTTGGACCTACATTCATGACGATAAAACTGTGTACCAAATTTTATCCATCTAGGTATTCCAGTTTTTGAGTTATAGTGTTCACATGAAAGCGGACAGACAGACTTCCCATAGATGGAATTTGTCCAAAATTTGATAGAAACCTACAAATTATGTGTAAAGACCACATACTAAATTTCATCCCTGTATCTCTAATAGTTTCAAGTTATCGTGCTCACAGAAACACATAATTCTAAAATTGTGTTTTTCAGACTCAGGTAGGTCTAAAACATGGAGATTCGTCAAAATCTCGAGTTCGTACTTTTTTGACGATTACAATACTTTCTCTTTGTATACTTAGTAAAAAGGGTCCAGCCAATATAAAATTTACACAGAAAGTGGCAAAAAATTGTAGAAAAATAATAATGCCTTCAATTGGTTTCCACTTCCTGAAGACTTAAATTTAATCCTATTTCAAGTTAAACAAAGCAACAGAAAAAAAAAATTTGTCCCACTTACGACAAAGAAATGTGACAACTCGAGGGAAAAAATCACAGGTCAGAATGCAAAGTAATAAATAAAATCCATGTAAATTATTTTTGATAATCGTTATGGGAAAACAACTGAGATATGAAAAAAGCTTATTATAAAAACAAGAAATCTCTCAAGACAGTTAAAGATACAAAGAAAAAAAAATTGACCCCACTAATGTTACCAGCATTTCTTCGTCTTTCAGTAAAACTCAAAACATTTTCCACAATGCAAATAAAATAAAGAACATTTACAAATCATGATTACAGAATTTTTAAAGTAAAAAGGATTGTCAGAATTAAAAAATATCAGCAACAATAAAACTAAAAATAACGCAGAAGTTAAATGTGTGAGGAGGCAATTGGGAAGACACATGATTCACATTGAAACAATGCATATGCATCCTATTGTTAAAAACATTATTTGTATTAATGAAGAGGTAGAAGATTGGTTTGAAATTACAAATAAATATCATCTGTCAAAAAAATTCTTCTGCACGTTTGTCTAAAAACCCGACATCTATGAAAACATGTACAGAGTGTGATAGGCAAAGGACGATTTTTAGAACCTCATCAGAAGACCTCGAATAAAGTAAATTACAAATATGAGACATTAATCATCTTAATATCACATAGAAATAATTAAAAACTAAATTATAAAAAAGCTGATAGTAAAGTATCATACCATATTTTCAATTTAAATTTTAAAATTTAAGAGAAAAGAACATATAAAAATAAAGCCAAGAGCAAAATCAGAATTAACATTCAGTTTGGAAGAGGATTCAAGAGACAGAAAAAAAAAAGGGAATAAAATGGATACAGACAATATCAAGTGCACATGGACAGTGACAAGAAATCGAAGAAAAATAATAAAATCTCCACTTGCTATCCTCCATCTTTTCAAGAATTAAATTTAAACCTGTTCAAAGATCTCATCGATAAAAACCGAACCACTTGAAAAGAAAGAATGCAATGAATAACAAAAAAAAAGCGCTGAATAAAACCAAACAAACTAAAATATGCCCCATTTAAGACTAACCAATTTAAAAACTCGGGAAAGAAATCACAGATCAGAATACAAAGTCATATATAAAATCTAGGTAAATTCTTTAGCATAACTTTTATGGGAACACAATTAGAAGAATAAAAAAGAAATTATTACAGCTTCTTATTACAGAAAACAAATCTTGAGTTAAAGAGGTGACAAAAAAAAATTTAAAAAAAAGACAACATGAATGTTACAAGAACTTTCTTTGCATGAGAGTAAAACAAAACATCAATATCCATAATGAATATAAAATAAAAAACATTTACAAATCTTGATTACAGTATTTCTAACTTAAAAGGGATTGTCAGAATACAAATCTATTAGTAACAATAAAGTGAAAAAAACCAGAAGAAAAAAAATATATGTGTGCAAAAGCATTGGTATGAAAAATTATTCATATTTATATTAATCATATAAATAACTAATGCGAGAAACATTATTTTTCATAAATGCAAAAGTAGAATATAGTTTTTGAATTATAAAGAAATAGCACCTGTCAAAAAAATTTCATGCGTGCATAGGTTTCATTTACAAACGAGGTACATATGAAAATATGTAGAAGTGCAATGTGCAGAGAAATATTTTTTGGTGCCTATTTAAAATACATCTAGAAAAATAAATTATGGATATGTGACATTAATCCAATCTAAATATCAGAAAGAAATAATTTAAAATAATTCAACTCTCAACAAAAAAAAAGGTCAGATATTGTTTGATATTTTCCATTTTAATTTGAAAATTTATTTGAATAGAATGTATAAAAACTAAATAAAAGAGTGACAAAAGAGCAAAACTCAGTTCGCAAGAGGATTCAAGTGACAGAAAGAAAGAGGAGAAAAATGAATATAACCAATAACAAATATTCACAGAAAGTGGAAAGAAATCAAAGAAAAATATTAATGCCTTCACTTGGTGTCCACCTCTTCAAGAATTAAATTTAATCCTGTTTAAAGTTATCTTCCATAAAAAACGAATCAATTGAAAAGAAAGAAGAATAGAGGCATACAGGAACAAAATGTCTCAATCAAGACTAAGGAATATGAAAACTTGGGAAAGAAATCACAAGTCAGAATGTAAGTCATAAACAAAATCCAGCTAAATTATTTCAGATTGTTGCAATGGGAAAAAGATTAGCAAATAAATTAAGCTTATTATTCAATTAAAAAATTCTTTCATGAAAGCTACTGAAAAAGACAACCCACATTCATGTTACACGAAATCTCTTTGCTGGAGAATAAAACACAACATATTGTCCATAATGCATATATATAAAAAAAGAAAAAAACGTTTAGAACTATCTCTAAACTAAAAAGATTGCCAGATAGTATAAAGCCATTCACAGTAATAAAATCAAAAATAAGACAAAAATTATATGCATAAAAGCAATTTTGAGAACAAATATTTCATATTTGTATTAACCATACAGAAACAACCAAGTATAACAAAAAGTTAATTGCATTAATGAAATTGCCGAACACAGGTTTTAAATATCTACTACAATCTGCTTACATTGTTAAGGGAACCATGAATATAAAATGATGCAAGGTTCAATTGAAATTATATTCCTGGCGAACAAGCTGGTCGCCGAAGGTAGCTAATTCAGAATAAATATCATCTGCCAAAACATTTATCTGCATGTATAGGCACTGTAAAAAAACTCGATAGATATCGAAATATGGAGAATTCTAATAGGCAAAGAAATGCTTTTTGGTACCTAATAAAAAGGACAGAAAAATAAATTATGAATATCTGACATTAATCCAATATTAATACCAGACAGATATCATTTAAAAGAACTAAAGTCCAAAAAAAGATGACAGTCAAGTAACATATGATATTTTCATTTTCAATTTTAAAATTAAGAGAATAGAACATTTAAAAATAAAAGCCAAGAGCAAAATCAGATTGAATATTCAGTTTGGAAGAGGATTCAAGTGACAAGAAAAAAGAAAGAATAAAATGGATATAGTCAATATCAAATGCACACGGACAGTGGCAAGAAATCGAAGAAAAATAATAAAATCTTCACTTGCTATCATCCACCTTTTCAAGAATTAAATTTAAACCTGTTCAAAGTTCTCACCAATAAAAACTGAACCGCTTGATAAATAATAATTTTAAAAAAATGAATAAATCCAAAGAAACTTAAATATGCCCATTCAAGACTAACCAATTTAAAAACTAGAGAAAGAAATCACAAATCATAATACAAGTCATAAATAAAATCTAGGTAAATTATTTAACATAATTATTGATGGGAACACAAATTAGAAGAATAAAAAAGAAATTATTACAGATTATTATGACAGAAAAAAAAATCTTTTTATATGAGTTAAAGAGGAGACTAAAAAAAAGACAAAATGAATATTACAAGAATTTCTTTACGTGGAAATAAAACAAAACACAATATCCTTAATGAATATAAAATACAGAACATCTACAAATCATGATTACAGTATTTGTAAAGTAAAAAGGATCGTCAGAGCATAAAACCATTAATAACAATAAAATTAAAAATAAGGTAAAAATTATGTGTGTCCACAGCCATTATGAAAACAAATAATTCACATTTATTTTAAATACATATATGCATCCTTGTGTCAGAAACATTATTTTACATTAATGTAAAAGTAGAAACAGGTTTGAAATTATAATTAAATATCATCTATCAAAACAATTTTTATTCTTGTATAGGCTCCATAGAAAAACTCAATAGAAATAAATATATATGTAATAGGCAAAGAAATATAATTTGGGGCCAATGAAAAGACTTTAAAGAAAAGAAAAATAAATTAGGAACATATGACAAAAATTCAATAAAAACAGAATCAATTGAAAAGGGAAAAATGCATTAAATCATAAAACACAGCTGAATAAGGGGGCACAGAAACAAAAGATGTCTCAATCAAGATTAAGAATTATGAAAACTCAAGAAATAAATCACAAATCAGAATACAAAGTCATACATAAAACCAGCTGAATTTTTTCTGATCATTGTTATGGGAACACAGTTAGCAAATAAAACAAGCTTAATATTAAAAAAAACAAATCTGTCACAAGAACTACTGAACGAAAAAAAAAAAAAAAAACAGGCATTTCTTTGCTTCGGAGTAAAACACAACATATTGTCCATATTGAATATAAAATAAAGAATATTTATATATCATGATTACAGTTTAGTAAAGAAAAAAGGATTGTCAGATAATAAAACCATTAATATCGATACAATTAAAAACAAGTCAAAAATTAGATGTGTCGCAAGTAATTTCGAAAACAAATACTTCATATTTATATTAATCAGATATAAACATCCTGCCATTAGAAACATTACTTTTCATTAATGTAAAAGCAGAACATATGTTTTAAATTATAAATATATATAATCCATCAAAAAAATTTCATGCATGTATGAGCTTCATCTAAAAACTTGATATATATGAAAATATGTAAAAGTGTAATGGGCAAAGAATGATTTTTTAGTGCCTCATAAGAAGACCTTATGAAAAATAAATTATGAATATGTGACATAAGTTTAATCTTAATATGAGAAAAAAAAAGTAAAATAATTAAAGTATCAGCAAAAAATTGAAGGTCAGATATTGTTCGATATTAAAAATAAAAGCTAATAGTAAAATCAGACTAAACATTCACTTTAGAAGAGGATTCAAGTGACAGAAAGAGAAAATAACAGATACAGTCAATCCCAAATTTAGAAGAAAACAGGCAAGAAATAGAAGAAAAATAATAATGACTTCACTTTCTGCCCTCCACCTTCTCAAAAATTAAATTTAATCCTCTCCAAAGTTCTTCTAAAAAATATTAGAAAAAAAAACCTGTGTGAGGTACTTTTGCTATCCAAAGTGCCTCTGAAATTGCAAATCCCCAAAACACATACTGTACTCCATGGAAATAACCACAAACACAAGAATGAGCTTGGCTATGGCTAGAGGAAAGGTGAATGCTCGGCCCAAAAATATAATTTTAACTTCAATAAAGAATGAGAGTATAGCCTACAAAGAAAGTTTTAAATTTGTTTTACATTCAAAACATTTCAGAATTACTTAGTGTAATTGGTTATAAAAGAGTAATATATGTTAATGTCTTAACCCTCTGATTCCTAAGACCATTGGAATAGAGGGACCTCAAAATAAGGGAACGTCCGAGTTCCTCTTTCAAAGAAACGTGAAATTCCCCTCCCCTCCTAAAAAACCACAATGACAGCTGGCACTGTCTGAATTCTAAGAAAACCCTCCTTTTCCCCCAACCCGAACATTCTAATGAAGAAAGTGTGCACAGCAGGTGAGAAATCAATCAAACTTAACGAAAGGGGATGGAAATTTTGCAGCGATATTCAGATGTTTCAGATGACCATCGTCTTTTGCTTGAAGAGATGTTTGGGATGTTCCCATATCGATAGAATTAACTGAAAAATCATTATCCAAAGACGATTTCAACCCTTTACTTAGGTTAACCAGAGTTGTATTGTATGACCTACCCAGGACTAAGCAATATGAAAACTCCAGAAAGAAACCACAGTTCACAAAAAAAAATACAAATGAAATCCAGGTAAATTATTTCTGATCATTATTATGCGAATACAATTAATAAAAATTTAAAAAATACAATTAAAAAGAGTAAAATTAGAATGAACACTCAGTTTGGAGAAGGATTCAGGCAACAATAAGAATGTCAAAAAAAAAAAAAAAAAAAGGATCCAACCCCGATATAAAATTTACACAGAAAGTGGCAAAAAATTGAAGAAAAATAATAATGCCTTCACTGGGTTTCCACCTTCTCAAGAATTAAATTTAATCCTGTATAAATCCTGGGAATAGAACATATGAAAGTTAAAACACAGAGTAAAATTAGAGCGAAAATTCAGTTTGGAAGAGCGACAGAAAGAAAGAGAAAAAACAAATGCAGATAACCAATATCAAATATACACAAAAAGTGGCAAGAAATCGAAGAAAATTAATAATGACTTCACTTGCTACCCCTCAAACTTTTAAAGAATTAAATTTAAACCTGTTTAAAATTCTCTTCAATAATAACAGAATCAATTGAAAGAAAGAATGAACTGAATAATAAAAAAGAAAGGCCCAATAAAGCCACCAAGACAAAATATGCCCAACTCAGGACTAAGTAATATGAAAACTCAAGGAAGAACAAGACAAAATACAAAGTCGTAAATAAAACCCAAGTAAATTATTTCTGACCATTGTTATGCAAAAAAATAAATAAATAAATAAGCTTATTATTAAAGAAAACACATTTTAAAAATTTGGAAATTCCAGATTTGAGAAAGT